>JAKOGI010003243.1:0-61065 GCA_029747015.1 Carnegiea gigantea | reverse complement strand
TACAGAATTTAATCACCTTCTAGTTGAGAGAAAGAGACCTAGAGACCCACTTGAGTTGCCAAGCTCAAGATATAACACTAGGACTTTGTTTTTTTTGAGAGAGTTTGAAAACTCACAACTTCATTCATTCAAAAGTGCTTACAAGTGAGAGCCCCATCTGGTTTTTATGCAAGTATGGCCGAACCCCCTCCCCTTCTAAGCAGCAAAATCAATAGCTAGGTACATTTGGGAAAGAGTTACACATCAAATCAACCAATGCTAGCTAAACACCTCACTACCTAGCTTAAGCTACTTCATTAGGGCCATAATGCCTCCTAAATGATGTGTCAAGCTTACAATGGTCCTAAAATGCAGCAAAGGTGAGTCATTAGGCAAGTGGGCAAGCAAAAACCAAGGGAAATCAGCCCCTTGTACCGGCTAGAGACAAACCGGTTAAAAGGGTGTTTTCCTTGTCCTTTTGGCTGGATAATACCAACACAAGGGGGTGCTTTGGAGGGGATTTGAACCCTTGACTTGATAAATATTTAAGTCCCCTTTCATGCTGCAAAATTTCAGAAAGAGTGGAGTTAAGTTGGTGGTCCAACTTTCTCCTTAATTCGGATGCTGCTGTTTTGGCGCCCAGTCTGCGCACTTGAAAAGATCTTGCTGATTGACTAACCAAACGACCTCCAAATCCTTTGCAACTTGTTTTATTGGATTCCTAACATCTTAAACTTAAAGAGAGGGGGCAAGGCAGTCATTCATCCCCTCACCTTCAAGTCCCAGAAGATGCACAAAATCGGGCCAATTTTCGGTTGAATCTGCCCATGTACTGTCCGAGTGCTCTATGACTTCTTTGACCAAGGCATGGATATTCTTGACTTCCTTGGGGCTTGGGGGGGTGTGTGGAGTTGCTGGTTGTGCATTTGGAGTTTGGTCATGATGGTCCCCATCATTCCCCCCAGCTTGAATGGAGTTTGCCCTCAAACTCGGCAACTCTTCTTCTTCATCATAGTATGGGCTTAAATCAGCCACGTTGAAAGTGGCGGACACCCCATAGTCTCCGGGAAGGTCTATCTTGTATGCATTTGGGCCAATCTTCTCAAGGACTTCAAATGGCCCATCCGATCTTGGTAATAGCTTGGATTTCCGCTTGCTTGGGAATCTTTCTTTCCTTAAATGGACCCATACAATTCCCCGGGCTGGAAATGAGCTTCCCTCCTCTTCGTGTTGGCATAGAACTTAGCTTGCTCATTGAACTTTTCAATTCTTTCTCTCACCTTAGCATGAAGCTCTTGGACCTCCTTTGCTCTCTTTTCGGCTTCCCAACTAAATTTAGTGGGATTAGGAATGGGAACAAGATCAATGGGAGTCCGTGGGTTGTTGCCATACACAACTTGGAAGGGTGAGAGGCCCGTGGCCTTGCTTGGGGCTCGGTTGAATGCAAACTCTGCATGGCAAAGTAGTTCATCCCAACTTTTAATGTTCTTCTTCACCAAGACCCGAAGTAATGTGCCCAAAGTGCGGTTTGTTACCTCAGTTTGGCCGTCCGTTTGGGGATGGCATGAGGTACTGAATTTGAGATGAGTACCAAGCTTCCTCCATAATGTGAGCCAAAAATGACTCAGGAACTTAGTGTCACGATCGGACACCATACTCCTTGGTATTCCATGCAACCGCACAATCTCTTTGAAATAAAGATTGGCCACTTGTGAAGCATCAAAGGTGGTGTGACATGCTACAAAGTGGGCCATCTTGGAGAATCTATCAACCACTACCATGATAGAGTCCTTGTGCCTTTGAGTTCTTGGTAACCCCGTGATGAAGTCCAAGCTAACATCTTCCCAAGGCCCTTGAGGAACCGGCAAGGTAGGTGTAAAGACCTTGAGGCCGTATGTGATCCTTGGCAAGTTGGCAAGTAGAGCACCTTTTAATGAAGTGCTCCACATCTCTTGACATCTTGGGCCAAAAGTAATGCTCCTTAAGCATAGAACAAGTCTTCTCAATTCCAAAATGGCCGGCTAGAGCTCCCCCATGGAGTTCTTGAATCAAAAGCTCTCTAAACCCACATTTAGGAACGCAAAGTCGGTTTCCCTTGAAGAGGAATCCGTCCTCTAGGTGGAAAGGACCGTAGGCATGGCTAGAACACTTTTCAAGAATGGTCTTGAAATCTTCATCTTGGGTATACATAGCCTTGATGCACTCAAACCCAAGTACCTTGGATTCAAGAGCAGAGAGCAAGAGATATCTCCTTGATAATGCATCGGCCCCTTTGTTCATTTGGCCGGATTTATGGTGGATCATAAAGTGAAAGGATTGTAAGAACTCTACCCACTTGGCATGTCGTGGATTGAGCTTATGTTGTCCTTGGATGAACTTCAAGGCTTGATGATCCGTATGGAGGATGAACTCGCCTCCAATCAAGTAATGCCGCCAATGCTCCAATGCCCTTACTAAGGCATAGAACTCCTTGTCGTATGTAGAATACTTCCTCTTGGCATCATTGAGCTTCTCACTAAAATAAGCAATGGGCCTCTTCTCTTGTGACAACACGGCCCCAATGCCAACACCGGATGCATCACATTCTACCTCAAAAACTTTGGAAAAGCTAGGTAGTGCAAGGATGGGTGCACTAGTAAGCTTCTCCTTGATTTCTTCAAAGGCATGTTGGGCCTTCTCATTCCACTCAAAGGGCTTGACCTTGAGGATCTCAGTCATGGGTGCCATAATTGAGCTAAAATTGCTCACGAACCTCCTATAAAAGGAAGCCAAGCCATGGAAGCTCCGGACTTGTTGGATGGACATGGGGGTAGGCCACTCACGGATGGCCTTGATCTTATCTTCATCTACTTGGATGCCTTCGGCCGACACCACATATCCCAAGAACTTCACTTGAGGAGTGAAGAAGTGGCACTTCTCTAGGTTGCCATAAAGTTGCTCTTGTGCCAAGACACTTAAAACATCATGCAAGTGTTTGGAATGCTCTTCTTCTCCACGGCTATACACCAAAATATCGTCAAAATACACAACGACATATCTCCCAATGAATGGCTTAAGAACTTGGTTCATTAGCCTCATGAATGTGCTAGGTGCATCAGTCAAACCAAAGGGCATGACAAGCCACTCATATAGGCCACCCTTGGTTTTAAAAGCCGTCTTCCATTCATCCCCTTCAAAGATTCGTATTTGATAATAGCCACTTCTTAGATCAATCTTTGAGAATATAGTGGCCCCATGAAGCTCATCTAGTAAATCCTCCAACCTTAGGATTAGGTACCGGTATTTGATGGTGATCTTGTTGATAGTTCTACTATCAACACACATTCTCATGCTCCCATCTTTCTTGGGCACAAGTAGGGCCGGGACGGCACATGGACTCAAGCTCTCACGGATCAAGCCCTTGGCTAGGAGCTCATCCACTTGTCTTTGAACCTCTTGTGTCTCTTGAGGGTTCATGCGGTAGGCCAGTCTATTTGGGAGGGTGGCACCCGGGAAGAGGTCGATTTTATGTTGGATGGATCTTTTGGGGGGTAAGCCATGAGGTATTTCTTGTGGGAAGACGTGGGCAAAGGCTTGTAGAAGTGAGGTAAGTAAAGGATGGGGAGATTCCTTTACCTTGGCCGGTTCTTGGCCTAAGAGGATCCACTCTTTAAAGTCTTCGAACTCATGGAGTTGGGAGTGGAGTAAGGTGGTGAGGAAGACATCCATCTTGGGATTGTCTTGAGGGTTCTTTTGTGGGCTAGGCTTGAGGGGAGTGAGGGTGATTTTCTTGTTGTCTTTTGTGAAGGGATAGGTATTCTTTCGACCATCATGCATCACCCTTCTATCAAAGAGCCATGGTCGGCCCAAAAGAACATGACAAGCATCCATGGGCACTATGTCACACCATGTCTCATCTTTATATGTCTTTCCAATGGAAAAAGTAAGTAAACATCGAGTAGTAATTTGCAAACCCTTACCTTGGTTGAGCCATTGAATGGTGTAAGGATTTGGGGGAGGTGTGACCGGAATCTTGAGTTTGTCCACCATGGTTTTTGAGGTCACATTAGCACAACTTCCCCCATCGATGATGAGAGAACACACCTTGCCACTCACGGTGCACCTTGTATGGAAGATGCTTTCCCTTTGCTCCATGTTGTCTTGAGTAGCAATCCCACTTAGAGCCCTTCTAATCACTAGTAGTTCCCCTTCATCCGGGCCCTCTTCTACTTCTTCCATCATTTCGGCCATGTACATCTCCTTTTCTTCTTCATTTTTCTCTTCCTCAACCTCTAGCTCCTCTAAGGACTCCTGATATTCGGCTAGAGATACCATTCTCTTGTTTGGACATTCGGAAGCGTAATGTCCAAGACCTTGACAACGAAAGCATCGAACCTTGCTAGTGGGTTTTGGTGGTGGCTTGGAGGGAGTTTGTGGGGGGGCTATTTGAGGGGGTTTCGGGTTTGGGGGTGGAGAAGGTCTTTGTGGAGTGAATGGGGGCTTTTGAAAGCCATAGGGCCGTGGGGTAGGCTTAGAGATGGGGTTCTTGCCTTTGAGCTTCTTTTGTTTTTCTACCTTGTGAGCTAAAGTACTCAACTCATCAAGGGAGGTGTAAGGGTGTAACTCCACTACATGAGCAATTTGTTCATCAAGCCCACTCAAGTAACGAATCAAGGTTTGGGAATCATCTTCCCTCAAATCACACTTTAAAAGAAGTTGCTCAAAGTCCCTAGTGTACTCCTCTACACTCTTTGGACCTTGTCGGAGGTGGTGGAGTTTGAGGAAATTGTCTTGAAGATAGTGTGGGGTAAGAACTTGGCTTTAAGTTTGGATTTCATTTGCTCCCAAGTCTTAATCTTACTTTTCCCCTTTCTCACCCTCTTGGACACAACATTAGACCACCATATGGAAGCATATTTACGAAGTTTCAAGGCTACTAGCTTTACCTTTTTGCTTTCCGGAATGTTCTTGTATTCAAATACTCTTTCCACCGTTTGAAGCCAATCAAGGAAGATGTCCGGGTCTAGTTGCCCTTCGAACTCCGGAATGTCGACTTTAAAATCACCAAAGTTTCGTCCTCTTGACCTTTGATGTCGTTGGGACCTTGGTGCAAGCTCCCCTTCACTTGAGTCACTAATGGGGTTGCTTCCCTCGGAGTCATCCGAGTCTTGATACTTGCTTGAGCTCTTTGAGCTCCATAAGCCTCTCTTCTTTTCTTCCATAAGTTGTCCTAGTTGCTTTGGAGGTACTTCAGTTGAGCTTCTACCTCGGCTTTCTCCCTCAAGGCTTGTTCCGCCACTTGCTCGGGTGTGAGACTAGAGGACATTTTGGCTTTGGAAGGAAGGACGAGTGTTTTGGGACGGGGAGAGGTTGGCACGGTCGTGCTAGTAGGCACGGTCTGACCGTGCTGAACTACTGCCAAAGACGTGCTGGACTGAAATGGTGGCACGGTCGTGCTCAGGTGGCACGGTGTGCCCGTGCCAAGTTTCTGGTTGGGCACGGCTGAAAATTTGGTGAGGATGCGTTTGGGCTGTTTTGTGAGTTTGGGTGTTTGGAATGTGTTTGGGCAAGGAAGCTTGGCCAAGAAAGATAGCCTAAGCTCTGATACCAATTTGATGGAAGGTTGTAAGGAGAAGAAACCAACTCACAACTTGCCTCAAAGTGGAATCTAAAACAAGAAGAAGGAAAAACAGCAAGGGAGAGGAGAAATCAAGAGTTTGGATAGTCAAGTGACATTGCAAGGGATAATCCGAGGAGCCACCCTTGGAGAACACTTGGGCAATCTCTTTGTATCAACTAGTTACAGAATTTAATCACCTTCTAGTTGAGAGAAAGAGACCTAGAGACCCACTTGAGTTGCCAAACTCAAGATATAACACTAGGAATTTTTGTGGAGAGAGTTTAAGAACTCACAAGCTCATACATTCAAAGTTGTGTGCAAAGTGAGGCTCAAGCTGGTTTTTAAGCTTGATGGCCGAACCCCCTCCCCTTCCAAGCAGCAAAATCAATAGCTAGGTACATTTGGGGAAGAGTTACACATCCAATCAACAAATGCTAGCTAAACACCTCACTACCTAGCTTAATCTACCTCATTAGGGGTTATAATGCCTCCCAAATGAGGTGCCAAGCTTACAAGGATCCTAGAAAGCAGCAAGGTGAGTCATTCAGCAAGTGGGGAGGCAAGTGGGCAAGCAAAACCCAAGAAAAATCAGACATTGTACCGGTTGGTGAAGAACCGGGTAAAGGGGGGTTTTACTTGTCCTTTTGGTTGGTTAAAACCAACACAAGGGGGTGCTTTGGATGGGATTTGAACCCTTGACTTGATAAATATTTAAGTCCCCTTTCATGCTGCAAAATTTCAGAACGAGTGGACTTACGTTGGTGGTCCAAATTCCTCCTTAATTCGGATGCTGCTGTTTTGGCGCCCAGCCTGCGCACTTGGAAAGATCTTGCTGATTGACTAACCAAACGACCTCCAAATCCTTTGCAACTTGTTTTATTGGATTCCTAACATCTTAAACTTAAAGAGAGGGGGCAAGGCAGTCATTCATCCCCTCACCTTCAAGTCCCAGAAGATGCACAAAACCGGGCCAATTTTCGGTTGAATCTGCCCATGTACTGTCCGAGTGCTTTATGACTTCTTTGACCAAGGCATGGATATTCTTGACTTCCTTGGGGCTTGAGGGGGGGTGTGGAGTTGCTGGTTGTGCATTTGGAGTTTGGTCATGATGGTCCCCATCACTTTTACACGTCCAAAAGCATGGGGGACCAAAAAGCAAAAGACAAAAGCTGAAAAGTGCTTTTTACTTTATGTCAGCAACTTTTCAGTGCACATGGGTCAACTTTAAACAGCTATAACTCCTAGGTTTCTTATCCAAATTGGCTGCAATTAGGTCTTGTTGGAAAGCTCTGGAAGTCAGCTTTCACAGGGCTCAAGTTGCACGCCATTTGGAGTAGCCGTTTGGGAGATATCAGGCAAAAGGTGCAGCATGTGCAAACTGGGACAGTTTCTGCTGCTTCTAGAAAAAGGCTCCCATTGACTTATTTCCTAGATACCTAACCTGGAACTCTTTATATGCCTTTGAAGCTGACATATTAAGGGTTCCAAAAAGTAATTTTGGCAGCCCTTTAAGTCCACCTAAGCTTGGGTAATTAGGCTTGCAAAAACGGGCCAATTTCTGTCCAAACCGGGCAGCATGTGCAATGCATGTTTGATGATTTCTCGGACCATGGTATGAACCTCTTTGACTTCTTTAGTGGTTGTAGGGTCCCTTAGGCATGTGGCTTGGTCTTCACATATTTCGAAAGGATGGTCCCCAACATACTCCCCGGATTGGTTGGAGTTTGACCTCAAACTCGGAAGTTGATCATCTTCATCATAATATGGACTAAGATCAGCCACATTGAAGGTGGCCGAGACCCCATACTCTCCTGGGAGGTCAATCTTGTAAGCATTAGGACCAATCTTCGCAATGACTTCAAATGGACCATCTGACCTTGGCATGAGCTTGGATTTGCGCTTGCTAGGGAACCTCTCTTTCCTCAAATGAATCCAAACCAAGTCTCCCGGTTGAAATTGAGCATCTTTCCTATGCTTATTGGCTCCTTGCTTGGCTTGCTCATTGGATTTCTCAATTCTTTCCCTCACCTTGGTGTGTAGCTCTTGAATTTCTTTGGCCCTCTCCTCGGCCTCCCAACTAAACTTAGTTGGATTTGGGATTGGAACCAAGTCTAAGGGAGTCCTTGGATTGTAACCATACACCACTTGGAAAGGTGAAAGAGTGGTTGCCTCGCTTGGAGCTCGGTTAAAGGCGAATTCCGCATGAGGGAACAACTCATCCCACCCTTTGATGCTCTTCTTGACTAGAACTCTAAGCAAAGTGCCCAAAGTCCTATTAGTCACTTCAGTTTGACCGTCGGTTTGGGGGTGGCATGTAGTGCTAAACTTGAGGTGAGTGCCAAACTTTCTCCACAAGGTAAGCCAAAAGTGGCTTAGGAACTTGGTGTCCCTATCCGACAACATGCTTCTTGGAATTCCATGGAGACGAACTATCTCTTTGAAGTAAAGGTTGGCAATGGAGGAAGCATCATTGGTGGTATGGCATGCTATGAAGTGTGCCATCTTTGAGAATCGGTCCACCACTACCATGATTGAATCTTTGTGCCTTTGGATTCGTGGCAAACCCGTGATGAAGTCTAAACTCACATCCTCCCAAGGACCTTGAGGAATGGGGAGAGGAGTGTATAGACCTTGGGGCCGAGAGTGGCTCTTGGCTTGTTGACAAGTAGAACACCTTCTCACATAGTGCTCTACATCCTTGGACATGCTTGGCCAATAGTAGTGCTCTTTGAGCATGGAGCGAGTCTTCTCAATGCCAAAATGTCCGGCCAAAGCCCCACCATGGAGCTCTTGAATGAGGAGTTCCCGAAACCCACTCCTTGGTATGCATAGCTGGGTCCCTTTGAAGAGAAACCCATGCTCTAAATGAAATAGACCGTGGGCATGGATCTCATAAGTTTCCTTGAAATCTTCATCTTGGGCATACAACCCCTTAACAATCTCAAAACCAAGGACTTTGGATTCCAAGGTAGAGAGTAAGAGGTACCTTCTTGATAATGCATCTGCTCCTTTGTTGAGTTGACCCGACTTGTGGTGGATCACAAAATGAAAGGCTTGGAGGTACTCAACCCACTTTGCATGCCTTGGGTTGAGCTTGTGTTGCCCTTGTATGAATTTGAGCTCCTCATGATCCGAATGGAGAATGAATTCTCCTCCCACCAAGTAGTGCCTCCAATGCTCCAAAGCTCTCACAATAGCATAGAACTCCTTGTCATAAGTAGAGTACTTCCTCTTTGCATCATTGAGCTTCTCACTAAAGAAGGCAAGGGGCCTCTTCTCTTGAGATAGGATAGCCCCTATCCCAACACCGAAAGCATCACACTCTACCTCAAAGACTTTGGAGAAGCTTGGTAGAGCTAGAATGGGTGCACTTGTGACCTTGTACTTGATTTCTTCAAAGGCCCTTTGAGCTTGATTGGTCCACTCAAATCTTTTGGCCTTAAGCACCTCGGTCATGGGGGCAACAATGGTGGTAAAATCTCTCACAAACCTCCTATAGAAAGAGGCTAGGCCATGAAAGCTCCTAACTTGTGGAATGGAAGGAGGAACGGGCCAATCTCGGATTGCTTGGATTTTGCTCTCATCAACATGAATCCCTTGAGCCGAGACAACATAGCCCAAAAATATGACTTGAAAAGTGAAAAAGTGGCACTTCTCCAAGTTTCCATAGAGCTCTTCTTGAGATAGGATACTCAAGACTTGGTGTAGGTGATGGGCATGCTCTTCTTCACTCTTGCTATACACCAATATGTCATCAAAGTAGACAACAACAAATTTGCCAATAAGGGGCTTTAGAACTTGGTTCATAAGCCTCATGAAAGTGCTTGGTGCATTTGTCAACCCGAATGGCATGACAAGCCACTCATAGAGGCCTCCTTTAGTTTTGAAGGGTCTTCCACTCATCTCCTTCATAAATCCGGATTTGGTAGTAGCCACTTCTAAGATCAATCTTAGAAAAGATGGTGGCTCCATGAAGCTCATCTAAGAGATCCTCCAACCGTGGAATAGGAAAGCGATATTTGATAGTGGTTTTGTTTATCGCTCTACTATCCACACACATTCTCATTGACCCATCTTTCTTCGGAACAAGCAGGGCCGGCACGGCACATGGGCTAAGGCTCTCACGAATCAAGCCTTTGGCAAGAAGATCATCTACTTGCCGTTGCGCCTCTTGAGTCTCTTGGGGATTCATTCGGTAGGCCGGCTTATTTGGGAGGGTGGCACCAGGGACGAGGTCAATTTTGTGTTGTATGGTTCTTTTGGGAGGGAGCCATGGGGAACCTCACTAGGGAAGACATGTTGGAAATCTTTGAGGAGAGAGGAAACCAAAGGATGGGAAGAATCCTTAGCTTCGGCCGGTTCTTGGCCAAGTAAAATCCACTCCTTGAAATCATCATATTCATGGAGTTGGGAATGGAGTAGGGTAGTAAGAAAGACATCCATGCTAGGAGTGTCTTGAGGCCTTTTTTGTGAGTTGGATTTGAGAGGGGTAAGGGTGATCTTTTTGTGGTCTTTGGCAAATGTATATGTGTTTAACCGACCATCATGCATCACACTTCGGTGAAACAACCATGGACGTCCCAAGAGAACATGACAAGCATCCATGGGCACAATATCACACCAAATCTCATCCTTGTAACTTTTACCAATTGAAAAGCTAAGTAAACAACGAGAGGAGATTTGCAAGCCTTCACCTTGATTGAGCCATTGTATGGTGTAAGGGCTTGGGTGTGGAGAGACCGATAGCTTGAGTTTGTCCACTAGAGTCTTGGAAGCAACATTGGCACAACTTCCACCATCAATAATAAGAGAGCAAACCTTCTCCTTCACGGTACACCGGGTGTGGAAGATGTTCTCCCTTTGTTCCATGTCATTTTGGAAAGCAATACCACTCAAGGCTCTTCTCATCACAAGCATTTCTCCTTCATCGGGCCCCTCTTCGACTTTTTCAAGAGCTTCGGTCATGAGAAGCTCCTTTTCTTCCCCATCATTCTCATCATCTAGCTCCTCACAATAAGCTTGATACTCGGCCAAAGTGACTACTCTTTTGTTAGGACACTCGGAAGCAAAGTGTCCAAGGCCTTGACAACGAAAACATCTCTTCTTGTCACCGGGTTTGGGGGGTTGTTTTGAGGGGGTTTGAGGGGGATTTGGCGGAGGGGGTCTTGTGTTTGAGATTAGAGTTGACTTGGGAGGGTAGTATGAGGGCTTTTGGAATGGGTAAGGACGGGGGTTAGGCTTGGAGGCCATGCTCTTGCCCTTGACTTTCTTTTGTGACTCCACTTTGTGAGCTAAGGCACTAAGCTCATCTAGGGAAGTGTAAGGGTGGAGTTCAACAACATGAGCAATTTTATCATTCAAACCACTCAAGTATCTAATCAAAGTTTGAGATTCATCCTCCTTCAAATCACATTTCAACAATAATTGTTCAAACTCTCTAGTGTACTCTTCTACACTTTTAGACCCTTGTTTGAGGTGGTGGAGTTTAAGGAAGTTGTCTTGCAAGTAATGGGGTGGCAAAAACTTGGACTTAAGTTTGGACTTCATTTTCTCCCAAGTTCTTATCTTCCCTTTACCCTTCCTAACTCTTTTACTCACAATATTAGACCACCAAATGGAAGCATACTTTCTAAGCTTTAAAGCAACAAGCTTTACCTTTCTTTCATCGGGGATGTCTTTGAACTCAAAGACTCTTTCAACAGTTTGGAGCCAATCCAAGAATACATCCGGGTCAAGTTGGCCTTCAAAGTTGGGAATATCCACCTTGAAGTCATTGTAGCTTCGCTCTTGAGGCCTATGATGCCTCCTTGGTCTTCTTGCATACACATCCTCACCGGAGTCTTCAAGAGAGTTGCTTTCTTCTTCCTCGGAGTCATCCGAGTCTTGTTTGCTTACACTCCTAGGACTTCTCAAGTTCCTTCTCTTCTCTTGCATCATGTGACCAAGTTGTGCTTGAAGGTACTTACTTGGGCTTGTAGCTCGGCCTTTTCTCTCAAAGCTTGTTCAGCCACTTGCTCGGGAGTGAGGCTAGAGGACATGTTGGCTTTGGAGTGGAGAATTTGTGTTTTGGGGACGGGAGGGGTAGGCACGGTAGGCACGGTCGTGCTTGTAGGCACGGTCAGGCCGTGCTGTGCTGCTGGCATGGGCTGACTGAAAATGGAATGTGGCACGGTCGTGCCACTGTGGCACGGGGTGGCCGTGCTACAATTCTGGTTGTGCACGGTTTGGAAAATGTAAGAGAGCGTGTTTGGGGTTGTTTTGTGGTTTTGGTGTTTGGTAGGTGTTTGGGGGATGGAAGCTTGGCCAAGAGGGTAGCCTAAGCTCTGATACCAAATGATGTATTCAAGCTTCACTAAGGCAAGTATTTGCTAAAGTGAATCAAGAATGCACTTGGGTAGAAAACATGAAAAGAAGATCAAGAACCAAGATAGATCAAGTGGACTAGCAAGGGTGATGATAATCCACCTTGGTTTGCACACTTGGGCAAATCTTCTTCCTTCAACTAAGTTACAGAAGTTAATCACCTTCTTAGTTGAATTAAGAAGACCTAGAGACCCACTTGAGGTTGCCAAACACCCAAGATATAACACTAGGAATTTTGAAGAGAATTTGAGAGAGTTTACAAAACTCAAAGCTGAATGCAAGTTCATGTATCCTCTTGGCAGCCCAAGGCCTCCCTTTTATAGTGGGGGAAACCTTTAACAAGCTGAAAAAAAAGGATCCAACAAGCTCTTACACGTCCAAAAGCATGGGGGGACCAAAAAGCAAAAGACAAAAGCTGAAAAGTGCTTTTTACTTTATGTCAGCAACTTTTCAGTGCACATGGGTCAACTTTAAACAGCTATAACTCCTAGGTTTCTCATCCAAATTGGCTGCAATAGGTCTTGTTGGAAAGCTCTGGAAGTCAGCTTTCACAGGGCTCAAGTTGCACGCCATTTGGAGTAGCCGTTTGGGAGATATCAGGCAAAAGGTGCAGCATGTGCAAACTGGGACAGTTTCTGCTGCTTCTAGAAAAAGGCTCCCATTGACTTATTTCCTAGATACCTAACCTAGAACTCTTTATATGCCTTTGAAGCTGACATATTAAGGGTTCCAAAAAGTAATTTTGGCAGCCCTTTAAGTCCACCTAAGCTTGGGTAATTAGGCTTGCAAAACCGGGCCAATTTCTGTCCAAACCGGGCAACATGTGCAATGCATGTTTGATGATTTCTCGGACCATGGTATGAACCTCTTTGACTTCTTTGGTGGTTGTAGGGTCCCTTAGGCATGTGGCTTGGTCTTCACTTGTTTCCAAAGGATGGTCCCCATCAAAATGTGGCTTCCGTGACTATGGTGGAGAAGCTTGGCCTTCAAGCTTCGGCTCATCCTCACCCCTACAACATTCAATGGCTAAATCAAGGTAAGGGGTTGCAAGTTAATTCAAGATGCTTGATTTCATTCTCAATTGGGAAGCACTATCATGATGAATTTTTGTGTGATATCATCCCCATGGATGCATGTCACCTTTTGTTGGGGAGACCTTGGTTGTTTGATCGGAAGGTCATACATGATGGCTATCTAAACACCTACACCTTCCACAAAGATGGGAAAAAGATCACCCTTGCCCCATTAAGCCCTTTGATGTAGATGTGGGGGGGCAAGTGAACCAAATCAAACTCCAACTCAAATAAGCCAAATTGGAAAGAGAAATGAAAGATGGATGAGATGGATGAAGAACTTCACTACACAAGAAAAAGGGATATAACAAGATCTTGTAATTGAGATAATCCTTCACGGAGCCACTCAATGACTTGACCTTGGGCTAATTCTCTTGTCTTAACCAAGGAATCACTCAAATTGGAAAAGATAGAGAACCTAGAACACCACTTGAATTAGCCAAATTCAAGATATAGAACTAGGAATTTTTTGAGACACAAATGAGAATCACTCTCAAAGGTGCTTGTATTACTTTGGAAATCTCTTACAATGCTGAATGATTAGCTTCACATGCCCCTCCCCTTTAATAGACTCAGCAAAAGACAATCAAAAGACTCAAATAACTCCTAACAATTAAAACTAGCTAATGAAAAGTTTAAGAAAAATGAAAAGACTCATCATAAAAGGGGTGGGGGAGGTTACAAGGAATATTCTAGGATTTTTGCAGCTGATTGCATCAATCTAGAAGCATCTAAAACGTGCACAATATCAGCCACACAAATATATGTAACCTAAGACTCTTCATTTTCCCAGAATTAATCCTTGCAGCTGCCTCAACTTCAACAGAGCATACCTTCCAGAATACTCGGCCAAATCACGCGTTCTTGGGCTTGTTAGAAAGCCCTGGAAGTCTATTTTCCAGAATGGGCTCATTTGCTTAATTTGGATAAGCGGTTTGAAAGTTATGGCCCAAACAATGCACCTATCTCAGACTGGACTGGATCATCATAACGTATCTTTGAGTGATATTTTGCCCAATCAAATGACGTCCAAATTAAACAAACTTGGGCTTATTTGAAGCTGAAATCTTAAACTTCAAAACCATGTGGAGCCTCAAGTTGTGGGACCACTTTAGGTAGGCTAAAAGTGCACACAAAAAGCGGGAAATTTCTGGATGAAGGCGGAACTACCTCTTCGGGTATGAACGCCAATTTCCGGCAAAGTTTTGCAACTTCTTTGACTTCTTCATGGTGTCTAAAGTCCTTGAACTCGCATAATAAGAGAAAATATGAGAGTTCCCATGCACGCTCTTGTTTGACACTTTTCTTCTTGAAAGTTGACCTTAAATTAAAATGATGCATATGGGAATATGCATCATACTCCCCGGGTGGTTTTGAGTTTGTCCTCAAACTCAATGGGTTAGCAAGCTTCTCAAGAAAGGAGTCACGCTCACAATATGGGAGCTTTTGGGGAAGGAGGTCACAGGGCATCACCTCTAGAGAGATATAGAAGAGGGTGAGGGGAGGATGATAAAATGGGTCATACCTGGTGAGGAGAAGAGGCGGAAGTGAGAAATCTTCTTTGGGGGCAAGGGTTTGGGAAGGATGAATGAGGGTTAAGGCTTGTCGTTCCTTTTGTGGTTTGAAGGGTTGGGAAGGTTGAATGGGGGTTAAGGTGAATTCTTCTTGGGTCAAGAGTTGCTCAACTTCTTCAATAACCCCACATGCCTCCACCTCGGGTGCTTGGAGTTGGGTAGGGCGTACTTCTTGAATCAAGAGTTGTTCAAACTCTTCAGCAACCCTACATGGCTGCATCACTTTAAGGTCTTTAACTACATGCTCTTCAATTCTTGGGGTTATGCTCAAATTCACCTCATTATCTTCTTGGCACCCTTCTTGGGGGAAGGATTGCTCGATTTCTTGCACAATCTCTTCTTGCTTCAACTCGGATCTTTGGGCCTCAAGTTCAAAGGTCTCTTCACCACCACAGTCACCAAAAACAAGAGGTAGGTCAACTAGGCTTGAAGCTTCCTCTCCTTGGATCTTTTCATCTTTGTTTGGCTTTTGAGAAACCTTCTCTAAGTGAGGTATTTCTTCTTTTTCAACCTTGAGTTTAATTTCTTCTTCAAGGCTTTCCTCCTGATCGTTCTCTTCTTCCACGGCTTTCCTTTCTTCCAAGGTAATGACCTCGTTATTTGGGCAATCCGTGGATAAGTGTCCCAGCCCTTGGCACTTGAGACACCTCCTAGGTTGTGGGGGAAAGATCATTTGTGGGGTTGGTTCTTTTTGTGGGGTGGAAGGGAATGAACCCGTGAGCTTAACGGAGATACTTTCTTTCATGGGCATGTACGTGGATGGGTAAAAGGAACCCTTCAACTTACTACTCAATTTCTTCCAAGTTCTCACCTTTTCTTTTCTTTTCTTTTTTCGCTCAAACTTGTATTTATTCCACCACTGAAGTGCACATCCTCTCAATCTTGAAATAACCACTTTGAACTTCTCTTGGTCACTAAGGATACAACAAGCAAAAACTCGTTCCACCTTAGATAACCAACCTGCGAACTCTTCCTTTTTGCCATGAAATTTTGGAATTGCAAAACAAGCATATCCAATATCAATAAGAGCTAGTTCTTTCTCCAAGTTCTTTGAAGACGGCATGAAGGATGAGGTCTAGGGTTCTTCGTGGATTGATTTGAAACGTAAGTTGGCTGTGGCAAAGGTGGCAGGGTCGTGCAAGGGGGCACGGTCAGGCCGTGCTATGCTTCGGCTGAAGAAAATACAGAAAAGTAGAGTGGCACGGTCGTGCTTGGCGGCACGGGGGCACCGTGCTCCGTCTCGACTTGAAGATTTCTGGAAAAATGCTATGGCACGGTCGTGTATGGTGGCACGGGGGCACCGTGCTGCTTCTCTGGTCTTCGAGACTCGGATTGCCGGTTTGTGCCTCTTTTTGTTTTTTTGTATTTTGGCTTTTGGGATGTATGTGGGTGTGATGTGGGTCACTTAAGAACCTTGGCTCTGATACCAATTGATGTATATGTGGGGGGGCAAGTGAACCAAATCAAACTCCAACTCAAATAAGCCAAATTGGAAAGAGAAATGAAAGATGGATGAGATGGAGGAAGAACTTCACTACACAAGAAAAAGGGATAGAACAAGATCTTGTAATTGAGATAATCCTTCACGGAGCCACTCAATGACTTGACCTTGGGCTAATTCTCTTGTCGTAACCAAGGAATCACTCCAATTGGAAAAGATAGAGAACCTAGAACACCACTTGAATTAGCCAAATTCAAGATATAGAACTAGGAATTTTTTGAGACACAAATGAGAATCACTCTCAAAGGTGCTTGTATTACTTTGGAAATCCCTTACAATGCTGAATGAATAGCTTCACATGCCCCTCCCCTTTTTATAGACTCAGCAAAAGACAATCAAAGGACTCAAATAACTCCTAACAATTAAAACTAGCTAATGAAAAGTCTAAGAAAAAATGAAAAGACTCATCATAAAAGGGGTGGGGGAGGTTACAAGGAATATTCTAGGATTTTTGCAACTGATTACATCAATCTAGAAGCATCTAAAACGTGCACAACATCAGCCACACAAGTATATGTAACCGAAGACTCTTCATATTCCCAGCATTAATCTTTGCAACTGCCTCAACTTCAACAGAGCATAACTTCCAGAATACTCGGCCAAATCACGCGTTCTTGGGCTTGTTAGAAAGCCCTGGAAGTCTATTTTCCAGAATGGCTCATTTGCTCAATTTGGATAAGCGGTTTGAAAGTTATGGCCCAAACAATGCACCTATCTCAGACTGGACTGGATCAGCACAACGTATCTTTGCGTGATATTTTGCCCAATCAAATGATGTCCAAATTAAACAAACTTGGGCTTATTTGAAAGCTGAAATCTTAAAATTCAAAACCATGTGGAGCCTCAAGTTGTGGGACCACTTTAGGTAGGCCAAAAGTGCACACAAAAAGCGGGAAATTTGTGGATGAAGGTGGCACTACCTCTTCGGGTACGAACGCCAATTTCCGGCAAAGTTTTGCAACTTCTTTGACTTCTTCATGGTGTCTAAAGTCCTTGAACTCACATAATAAGAGAAAATATGAGAGTTCCCATGCACACTCTTGTTTGACACTTTTCTTCTTGGAAGTTGACCTTAAATAAAAATGATGCATATGGGAATATGCATCACCATTCCAACTCCACAAAAGTAAGCCCCAACCAAGCCATGACCATTCGGACATGCTTCTAGCCGTAAGGGAGCCTCTCCTTAAGGCTTCTCACCATGAATTCAAGGCCTTCAAGGAGTGGATCCTAGCCACCCTTGAAGAATCCGAAACCTCCACTCCATCACACCCCCTAGGCCTTTCCCTCCTTGAACACTTTAGCCATGTCTTTCCCGAGGAAATACCTCCCGGCTTACCACCACAAAGAACCATCCAACACCACATAGACCTCATACTCGGTTCCATTCTCCCAAACAAACCGGCTTATCGGACAAACCCCAAAGAAACCATGGAAATCCAAAGGCAAGTTGATGAGCTTATGGATAAGGGGTTGATTAGAGAGAGCTTGCGCCCTTGTGCGGTTCCGGCCCTCCTTGTGCCAAAGAAAGATGGGAGCATGCGTATGTGTGTTGATAGTCGAGCAATCAACAAGATAACCATCAAGTATAGATATCCAATTCCCCGCGTTGAGGATATGCTTGATGAGTTATATGGTTCTAGTGTGTTCTCTAAGGTGGATTTGAGAAGTGGTTACTACCAAATCCGCATTAGAGAGGGAAATGAATGGAAGACGGCCTTCAAAACCAAAGGAGGCTTGTATGAGTGGCTAGTCATGCCATTCGGATTGTCAAATGCTCCAAGTACCTTCATGCGGCTCATGAACCAAGTGTTTCGGCCCTTCATTGGCAAATTCGTTGTGGTGTATTTTGATGACATCCTCATCTATAGCAAGAATGAAGAAGAGCACCTTCAACATCTCACACAAGTCATGAAGGTTCTAGAGAAGGAGAAGCTCTATGGTAACCTCAAGAAGTGTGCATTTTTCACTCATGAGGGAACCTTCCTTGGTTACATTGTCACAAGTGAAGGCATCAAAGTTGATGAGAGTAAAGTGGAAGCAATTCGGTCTTGGCCAACCCCCAAGAGTATTCATGATGTGTGAAGTTTCCATGGGCTTGCCTCATTCTATAGGCGGTTCATTAGAAACTTTAGTACCATTATGGCCCCTATGACCGAGGTTATCAAAGGTGCATCGTTCAAGTGGACTCCCAAGGCTCAAGAAGCTTTTGAAACCATCAAGTCCAAACTCACCCAAGCACCGGTTCTTGCCTTGCCATGCTTTGATAAAGTGTTTGAGGTAGAGTGTGATGCGTCGGGAGTTAGCATTGGAGGAGTTCTCACTCAAGAAGGGCGGCCCTTAGCCTTCTTTAGTGAGAAGCTTTGTGACTCAAGGAGGAAGTACTCCACTTATGATAAGGAGTTCTATGCAATAGTAAGGTGCCTTGAGCATTGGAATCATTACTTGGTGGCTAGTGAGTTCATCTTGCACTCCGATCATGAAGCCTTGAAATACATTCAAGGGCAACATAAACTTAACTCACGTCATGCCAAGTGGGTGGAGTTCCTCCAATCTTTCAACTTCACCATCAAGCATAAGTCTGGAAAGCTCAACCAAGGAGCCGATGCCTTGTCAAGGAGGCACTTATTGCTATTCCAACTTGATGCTTGCGTTCTTGGTTTTGAGCATTTGAAGTCCCTCTATGAGAATGATGAAGATTTGGGAGAGCTCTACAAGGAGTGCCTTCGACATCCCAAAGGTGACTTCCTTGTCCAAGATGGATTTTTGTTCAAGGGATCGAGATTGTGTGTGCCTAAGTGTGGCACAAGAGAGTTACTCATACGTGAGGTCCATGGAGGATCTCTTGCCGGTCACTTTGGAGAAAACAAGGCCCTTATGATGTTAAGGGAACATTATTATTAGCCAAGTATGAGTAAAGATGTCCAAGATGTGTTGAAGAGATGTGCAACTTGTCAAGTGGCCAAAAGCCACCTCCTACCCCACGGCTTATACTCCCAATCATCCTTGGGAGGATGTGAGCATGGATTTTGTTCTTGGCCTTCCAAGAACACAAAGGGGTAAAGATTCGATCTTTGTTGTTGTTGATCGTTTTTCTAAGATGGCCCATTTCATACCTTGTACCAAGACCAATGATGCCACCCACATTGCCGAGATATACTTCAAGGAAGTAATGAGGCTACATGGCATCCCTAGATCCATTGTTTCGGATAGGAATACCAAGTTCCTTAGCCATTTTTGGGTGACACTTTGGAAGAAGATGGGAACCAAGCTCAAGTATAGCACTTCATGCCACCCTCAAACGGATGGGCAAACCGAAGTCACCACCGGACTTTGGGAACCCTCTTAAGAGTGCTAGTGAAATCCAACATCAAAGCTTGGGACTTAGCCTTGCCATAAGCCGAATTCGCTTTCAACAAGTCACCTAGCAAAGCCACGGGCTTATCTCCATTCAAGGTAGTCTATGGGATGGATCCCTTGAGTCCCCTTGATCTTGCTCCAAGAGAAATGAATGCGAAGCCTCACATGGAGGCTAGCAAGCGAGTCAAAGAGATCCAAAAGCTCCATGAAACCGTGAAGGCCAAAATTGAGAAGGCCAATGCCTCATACAAAGACCATGCCAACAAGCATAGAAAGAAGATGGTGTTTCACCCCGGTGATTTAGTATGGGTTCACTTAAGGAAGGAACGGTTTCCTTCTAAGAGGAAGAGCAAATTGATGCCAAGGGCCGATGGTCCTTTTGAAGTATTGGAACGCATCAATGATAATGCATACAAGATCAATTTGCCCGGTGAGTATGGAGTTTCAGCTACTTTCAACGTAGCCGACCTTAGCCCTTATGAGGAGGATGATAATCTTATCAATTTGAGGGCAAATTCTCTTCAACAAGGGGAGGATGATGGAGGTCCATCCCCTAACATGATCCATGGCCATCAAGGTAGCCCAAAGGTCCAAACCTCATGTCCAAGATGCAAGAAATCAACCTAAGGGAACAAGGAAATTATTTCCTCAAAACTGGAATTTCAAGCGTGCACAAACCCGGTTTTGTGCACGTTATTTCCTAAACTTCCCAAGGCTAAAATGGGGTTGCAGAAAGCCTAAGTTTAAGTTCAAGATGTGCTCTTTCCATCAAGACCTCTTGCAAGTCATTTGGAGTTCATTTGATACCTCAAAACCTCAGGTAAAGTCAATCACTACATCCTGGCGCTGAACTGGGCAGGGCTGAAACAAGAGGTTGTTTGGTGGCCCATTTCTCCTTTATTTGGGTTGAAACTTTTATGGCTTGAAAGTACTTTAAAAATATTATCAAGTGACCATAAAAAACCTCAGCCAAATTACACTCATGAGGAGCTATTAACCACCAAAACTAGGGAAGAAACACCCTTTTAACCGGGTAATGGGGCAGCCGGGTACAAGAGAGAAAAGTGAGGTGTTTTATTGCTCTAACCCATGCTTAGCCACTTGCAAGAGTCATCATGAAGGGTACTTAGCTGCCAAGAAGCTTCCATTCACCCCTAGGCCGACACATCATCCTCAAGATTAGCATTGAAGAGGTGTCAAGTGGAGGATGCATCTACCTTTTTTTGTTTTGATATGATCTATGTATTTTTGCCTAGTTTAGCTTATAGTGCAACCTAGGGCCTATGATTTGTACTTGGAACTTTTGTATTAATACCCCCACAAACCCCTTGGCCGGCCACTCAAGCTTGTTTATTGAATGAAAGTTGAGCTTTGCTTTTTTGAATCCTCAAACTCTCTTCTAGCTTATCTTATCTTTTGGCCAAGTTGAGTGGTGATCTTGTAAGAGTCTTAACTTCCTTCTTGGTGGTGTTTCTGTATCCAAGAGGTTGTTAAGGGCCCTAACATCAAACCTTGGTGGTGTTTCTGTATCCAAGGTAGGTGTTAGTTCCGGTTCTATCCTTCCCAACTCAAGGTGAGTTTGTGAATTCAAAGTTGCCTTGTTGTTACCTCTCATTGCTTTCATCCCACCCTCGTTCCTATCCTCTTGTGTTTTCCTTGAGGATACATCACACCTCCTACCCCACGGCCTATACACGCCCTTACCCATTCCCAATCATCCTTGGGAAGATGTAAGCATGGATTTTGTTCTTGGCCTTCCAAGGACACAAAGGGGTAAGGATTCAATTTTCGTGGTTGTTGACCGTTTCTCTAAGATGGCCCATTTCATACCTTGCACCAAGACCAACGATGCCACCCACATTGCCGAGTTATACTTCAAGGAAGTGATGAGGCTACATGGCATTCCTAGATCCATTGTTTCGGATAGGGATACCAAGTTTCTTGGTCATTTTTGGGTGACACTATGGAAGAAGATGGGAACCAAGCTCAAGTATAGCACTTCATGCCACCCTCAAACGGATGGGCAAACCGAAGTCACCAACCGGACTTTGGGAACTCTCTTGAGAGTGCTAGTAAAGTCCAACATCAAAGCTTGGGACTTAGCCTTGCTACATGCTGAGTTCGCCTTCAACAAGTCACCTAGCAAGGCCATGGGTTTATCTCCATTCAAGGTAGTTTATGGGTTGGATCCTTTGAGTCCCCTTGATCTTAACCCAAGAGAAATGAATGAGAAGCCTCACATGGAGGCTAGCAAACGAGTGGAAGAGATTCAAAAACTCTATGAAATCGTGAGGGCCAAGATTGAAAAGGCAAATGCATCATACAAGGACCATGCCAACAAGCATAGAAAGAAGATGGTGTTCCTCCCCGGTGATTTGGTATGGATCCATTTGAGGAAGGAACGGTTTCCTTCTAAGAGGAAGAGCAAGTTGATGCCAAGAGCCGATGGCCCCTTTGAAGTGTTAGAGCGCATCAATGACAATGCTTACAAGATAAACTTACGCGGTGATTATGGAGTTTCGGCCACTTTCAATGTAGCCGACCTTAGCCCTTATGAGAAGGATGATCATCTTACCAATTTGAGGGCAAATTCTCGTCAACAAGGGGAGAATGATGGAGGTCCATCTCCTATTATGATCCAAGGCCATCAAGGAAGCCCAAAAAGTCCAAGTCTCATGTCCAAGATACAAGAAATCAGCCTAGGTGAGCAAGGGAATTATTTTGTCAAGACTGGAATTTCATCCGTGCATAAACCCGGTTTTGTGCACGTTATTTTCTAATCTTCCCGGGGCTAAAATGGGGATGCAGGAAGCCTAAGTTTAAGTTCAAGATGTGCTCTTTCCATCACGACCTCTTGCAAGTCATTTGGAGATCATTTGACACCTCAAATCATCAAACAAAGTCAGCAACTCCAACCTGGCGCTGAACTGGACACATCCGAAACAAGTGGCTGTTTGGTGGCCCATTTTCCTTCATTGGGTTTGAAACTTTTATGGTTTGAAAGTACTTTAAAAATATTATCAAGTGGCCATAAAAAACCTCAGCCAAATTACACACATGAGGAGCTATTAACCACCAAAACAAGGCACAAAACACCCTAAAAACCAGTCCATGGCCAGCCGGGTACAAGGAGAAAAGAGTGAGGTGTTTTTTTGCTCTAATCCATGCTTAGCCACTTGCAAGAGTCATCATGAGGAGTACTAAGCTGCCAAGGAAGCTTCCATTAGCCCCTAAGCCGACACATCATCCTCAAGATTAGCATTGAAGAGGTGTCAAGCGGAGGATGCATCTATCCTTTTATGCTTTGATTTGATCTTTGTATATTTGCCTAGTTTAGATTGTAATGCAACCTAAGGCCTATGTTTGTACTTGAAGCTTTGTATTAAAATCCCCCCCAAGGCCCTTTGGCCGGCAACTCAAGCTTGAACATTGAATGAAGTTGAGCTTCGCTCCTTTGAACTCTCAAACTCTCTTCTAGCTTATCTCTTCCTTTGGCCAGGTTGAGTGGTGATCTCGCAAGAGTCTTAACTTCTTTCTTGGTGGTGTTTCTGTATCCAAGAGGTAGTTAAGGGCCCTAACATCATTCCTTGGTGGTGTTTCTGTATCCAAGGTGGGTGTTAGCTCCGGTTAGCTATTCATATCTAAGGTGAGTTTGTGAATTCAAAGTTGCCTTGTTTTCTTCCCTTGCATTCTCCCTCCACTTTTCCCATCCTCTTGGTTTGCCCCTTGAGGATACATCATACTTGGTATCAAAGCTAAGGCTTCCCTAGGCCTAAGCTTACTGCCCAACACCCTTCCAAACACCCAAACACATTTCCCCCACAAAAACACCAAAACCGTGCCCCACGGTTTTCACCAACCAGAACAGCAGCACGGTCACCCCGCGCCAAGGAGCACGACCGTGCCACCTTTCTTCCCCAGTCACCTTCCAACTTTCATCCGCATCCAGCACGTCAGCACGGTCACCCCGTGCCAAAGAGCACGACCGTGCCACCTCTCCCCCAACCACATCCCAACTTCACCCACATCCAGAACCTGAGCACGGTCACCTCGTGCCTAAGAGCACGCCCGTGCCACATTCAGTTCGTGAAGTTCCACCTTGTTTCGTCATGAGTGCTACTAGTATGATCGTGGAAGAGAAGTTTGAGGCTCTGATGAAGAACTATGAGGCCTTGAGACCACAAAATGAGGAAATCAAGGGTCAAAATGAGTACTTGAGACGACAACTCGGAGAATCCTTGAAGCAAAAGCGCAAGGAGATTAGGAGCTCCCGATCTTCTAACTCCTCCGACTCCGAGCCAGAAGCAAGAGAAGCCCCACACTTGAGCTCATCAAGTGAAGAAGAAGCTTATGGAAGAATGAGAAGAGGAAGGAAAACAACCTCACACCATGGCGACATCCGAGTAGAGATTCCAGAGTTTGAAGGAAAGCTAGACCCCGATGAGTTCTTAGAATGGTTGCAAACCGTTGAAAGGATCTTCGACTACAAGGAAATTTCGGAGGGAAATAAGGTAAAACTTGTTGCCCTTAGGCTTCGTAAATATGCTTCTCTTTGGTGGTCCAACCTTTGTGCTAAGAGAGCTAGGCAAGGGAAGGGAAAGATTCGAACATGGGAGAAAATGAAAGCCAAACTTAAAGCCCGTTTCTTACCCCCATCTTACCTACAAGATAATTACTCCCAACTACACAACCTTACCCAAGGTAACATGAGTGGTGAGGAGTATACTAGGGAATTTGAGAAATTGTTGATCAAGTGTGATTTGAGGGAGCCCGAAGAACAGACCATAGTGAGATATTTGGGAGGGTTAGATCCTAGATATGCTCATGTGGTAGAATTGCAACAATACACTACTTTTGATGAGGTGTGTGTCTTAGCCCACAAAGTAGAACAACAAAGAAAATCCAAACTCTACAAAAGGGAACCTCCCATACCCTATCCCAAGAGCCAACCTTTCAACAAGGGGAGCTCTTACCCACCTCCTAAACCTTCGGTTTCTACACCCTCACCTCCACAAAAGAATCAAGCTCCACAAAAAAGTCCACCACCCCAAAACCGTCCCAATCCTAAGCCAAATGACCAAAGAAGGTGTTTCAAGTGTCAAGGTCTTGGGCACATTGCTTCAGAGTGTCCAAATAGGAGGATTATTACCTTGGCCGAATGGGATGAGAAGAGGGAAGAAGAGGGAGTAGAGAAGGAAGGAGGAGAAGGTGTGTACTACATGGAAGAACAAGAGGAAGTAGCTGAAGAGGCGGACGAAGGAGAGTTGCTTGTATTGAGGAGAGCCTTGAGTACCAAAAGAGGAGAACTTGAAGAACAAAGAGAGAACATCTTTCATACAAGATGTACCATTCAAGGCAAAGTGTGTTCCCTCATCATTGATGGAGGAAGTTGTGCAAATGTAGCATCCTTGACTATGGTGGAGAAGCTTGGTCTTCAAGCTTCGGCTCATCCTCACCCCTACAACATCCAATGGCTAAATCAAGGTAAGGGGTTGCAAGTTAATTCAAGATGCTTGATCTCATTTTCAATTGGAAAGCATTACCATGATGAATTGTGGTGTGATATCATTCCCATGGATGCATGTCACCTCTTGTTGGGGAGACCATGGTTATTTGATCGGAAAGTCATGCATGATGGCCATTTGAATACCTACACCTTCCATAAGGATGGGAGGAAGATCACCCTTGCCCCATTAAGCCCTTCCCAACTCCACAAAAGCAAGCCCCAACCAAGCCATGACCATTCGGACATGCTCTTGGCCGTGAGTGAGCCTCTCCTTAAGGCTTCTCACCATGAATTCAAGGCCTTTAAGGAGTGGATCCTAGCCACCCTTGAAGAGTCCGAAACCCCCACACCATCACACCCCCTAGCCCTTTCCCTTCTTGAACGCTTTAACCATGTCTTTCTCGAAGAAATACCCCCCGGCTTACCTCCACAAAGAACCATCCAACACCACATTGATCTTATACCCGGTTCCATCCTCCCAAATAAACCGGCTTACCGAACAAACCCCAAGGAAACCATGGAAATCCAAAGGCAAGTTGATGAGCTTATGGATAAAGGGTTGATTAGAGAGAGCTTGAGCCCTTGTGCGGTTCCGGCCCTCCCTGTGCCAAAGAAAGACGGGAGTATGCGCATGTGTGTTGATAGTCGGGCAATCAACAAAATAACCATCAAGTATAGATATCCAATTCCCCGCCTTGAAGACATGCTTGATGAGTTATATGGTTCTAGTGTGTTCTCTAAAGTGGACTTGAGAAGTGGCTACTATCAAATCCGCATTAGAGAGGGAGATGAGTGGAAGACGGCCTTCAAGACCAAAGGAGACTTGTATGAGTGGCTAGTCATGCCATTCGGTTTGTCAAATGCTCCAAGTACCTTCATGCGGCTCATGAACCAAGTGTTCCGGCCCTTCATTGGCAAGTTTGTTGTGGTGTATTTTGATGACATCCCCATCTATAGCAAGAATGAAGAAGAGCACCTTCAACATCTCACTCAAGTCATGAAGGTTCTAGAAAAGGAAGAGCTCTATGGTAACCTCAAGAAGTGTACATTTTTCACTCATGAGGTAACCTTCCTTGGTTACATTGTCACAAGTGAAGGCATCAAAGTTAATGAGATTAAAGTGGAAGCAATTCGGTCTTGGCCAACCCAAAGAGCATCCATGATGTGCGAAGTTTCCATGGGCTTGGCTCCTTCTATAGGCGGTTCATTGGAAACTTTAGCACTATTATGGCCCCTATGACTGAGGTTATCAAAGGTACAACATTCAAGTGGACTCCCAAAGCTCAAGAGGCCTTTGAAACCATCAAGTCCAAGCTCACCCAAGCACCGGTTCTTGCCTTGCCTTGCTTTGGTAAAGTGTTTGAGGTAGAGTGTGATGCATCGGGAGTTGGCATCGGAGGAGTTCTCACTCAAGAGGGGCGGCCCTTAGCCGTCTTTAGTGAGAAGCTTTGTGACTCAAGGAGGAAATACTCAACCTATGATAAGGAGTTTTATGCAATAGTGAGGTGCCTTGAGCATTGGAATTATTACTTGGTAGCTAGTGAGTTTATCTTGCACTCAGATCATGAAGCCTTGAAATACATTCAAGGGCAACATAAGCTTAACTCACGGCATGCCAAGTGGGTGGAGTTCCTCCAATCTTTCAACTTCAGCATCGAGCACTCCGGAAAGCTCAATCAAGGAGCCGATGCCTTGTCAAGGAGGCACCTACTTCTATTCCAACTTGATGCTTGCCTTCTTGGCTTTGAGCGCTTGAAATCCCTCTATGAGAATGATGAAGAATTGGGAGAGCTCTACAAGGAGTGTCTTCGGCACCCCAAAGGAAACTTTCTTGTCCAAGATGGGTTTTTGTTCAAAGGTTCGAGATTGTGTGTGCCTAAGTGTGGCACAAGAGAACTACTCATACGTGAGGTTCATGGTGGATCTCTAGCCGGCCACTTTGGAGAAAACAAGACCCTTATGATGCTAAGGGAACATTACTATTGGCCGAGTATGAGCAAAGATGTACAAGATGTGTTGAAGAGGTGTGCAACTTGCCAAGTTGCCAAAAGCCACCTCCTACCCCATGGCCTATACACGCCCTTACCCATTCCCAATCACCCTTGGGAAGATGTAAGCATGGATTTTGTTCTTGGCCTTCCAAGGACACAAAGGGGTAAGGATTCAATTTTCGTGGTTGTTGACCGTTTCTCTAAGATGGCCCATTTCATACCTTGCACCAAGACCAACGATGCCACCATCATTGCCGAGTTATACTTTAAGGAAGTGATGAGGCTACATGGCATTCCTAGATCCATTGTTTCGGATAGGGATACCAAGTTCCTTAGCCATTTTTGGGTGACACTATGGAAGAAGATGGGAACCAAGCTCAAGTATAGCACTTCATGCCACCCTCAAACGGATGGACAAACCGAAGTCACCAACCGGACTTTGGGAACTCTCCTAAGAGTGCTAGTGAAGTCCAACATCAAAGCTTGGGACTTAGCCTTGCCACAAGCTGAGTTCGCCTTCAACAAGTCTCCTAGCAAGGCCATGGGTCTATCTCCATTCAAGGTAGTTTATGGGTTGGATCCTTTGAGTCCCCTTGATCTTGTTCCGAGAGAAATGAATGAGAAGCCTCACGTGGAGGCTAGCAAACGAGTTGAAGAGATTCAAAAACTCCATGAAACCGTGAGGGCCAAGATTGAGAAGACAAATGCATCCTACAAGGACCATGCCAACAAGCATAGAAAGAAGATGGTGTTCCACCCCGGTGATTTGGTATGGGTTCATTTGAGGAAGGAACGGTTTCCTTCTAAAAGGAAGAGCAAATTGATGCCGAGAGCCGATGGCCCCTTTGAAGTGTTAGAGCGCATCAATGACAATGCTTACAAGATAAATTTGCCCGGTGAATATGGAGTTTCAGCCACTTTCAATGTAGCCGACCTTAGCCTTTATGAGGAGGATGATCATCTTATCAATTTGAGGGCAAATTCTCTTCAACAAGGGGAGGATGATGGAGGTCCATCTCCTATCATGATCCAAGGCCATCAAGGAAGCCCAAAAAGTCCAAGTCTCATGTCCAAAGTGCAAGAAATCAGCCTAGAGGAGCAAGGGAATTTTTTTGGTCAAAACTGGAATTTCAGGCGTGCACAAACCCGGTTTTGTGCATGTTATTTCCTAACCTTCCCAAGGCTAAAATGGGGTTGCAGGAAGCCTAAATTTAAGTTCAAGATGTGCTCTTTCTAACAAGACCTCTTGCAAGTCATTTGGAGATCATTTGATACCTCAAAACATCAAGCAAAGTCAACAGCTCCATCCTGGCGCTGAACTGGACACGTCTGAAACAAGGAGCTGATTGGTGGCCCATTTCTCCTCCATTTAGTTTGAAGCTTTTATGGTTTGAAAGTACTTTAAAAATATTATCAAGTGGCCATAAAAAACCTCAGCCAAATTACACACATGAGGAGCTATTAACCACCAAAACAAGGCACAAAACACCCTAAAACCAGTCCATGGCCAGCCGGGTACAAGGAGAAAAGAGTGAGGTGTTTTTGCTCTAATCCATGCTTAGCCACTTGCAAGAGTCATCATGAGGAGTACTAAGCTGCCAAGGAAGCTTCCATTAGCCCCTAAGCCGACACATCATCCTCAAGATTAGCATTGAAGAGGTGTCAAGTGGAGGATGCATCTATCCTTTTATGCTTTGATTTGATCTTTGTATTTTTGCCTAGTTTAGCTTGTAGTGCAACCTAAGGCCTATGTTTGTACTTGAAAGCTTTGTATTAAAACCCCCCCAAGGCCCTTTGGCCGGTCACTCAAGCTTGAATATTGAATGAAGTTGAGCTTTGCTCCTTTGAACTCTCAAACTCTCTTCTAGCTTATCTCTTCCTTTGGCCGGGTTGAGTGGTGATCTAGTAAGAGTCTTAACTTCTTTCTTGGTGGTGTTTCTGTATCCAAGAGGTAGTTAAGGGCCCTAACATCATTCCTTGGTGGTGTTTCTGTATCCAAGGTGGGTGTTAGTTCCGGTTAGCTATTCATATCTAAGGTGAGTTTGTGAATTCAAAGTTGCCTTGTTTTCTTCCCTTGCATTCTCCCTCCACTTTTCCCATCCTCTTTGGTTTGCCCCTTGAGGATACATCAGAGTTCATCTTGCATTCCGATCGTGAAGCTTTAAAGTACATCCAAGGCCAACACAAGTTGAACTCTCGACATGCAAAATGGGTTGAATATTTGCAATCATTCCACTTCATGATCAAGCACAAGTCCGGGAAACTCAACCAAGGTGCGGATGCTTTGTCTGGAAGACGCCTCCTTTTGTTCCAACTTGGGTCTTGTGTGCTTGGATTTGAGCAACTCAAGTCCTTGTACAAGGATGATGAAGATTTCAAGGAGCTACATGAGGCTTGCCTAACTCACCCAAAGGGAGATTTCTCATTGCAAGAAGGTTACTTGTTCAAAGGCAACCGATTGTGTGTACCAAGGAGTGGCACATGTGAGCTTATACTTAGAGAAATTCATGGTGGGTCTCTTACCGGCCACTTGGAGAGGACAAGAACTACACTATGGCCAAAGAGCACTACTATTGGCCTCACATGCCTAAGGACATCCAAGACTTAATCAAGAGGTGCTCTACTTGTCAAATGGCCAAGAGCCATGCACTCCCTCAAGGGATTTACACCCCATTGCCTACACCACAAGGGCCATGGCTAGATGTGAGTATGGATTTCATACTTGATCTCCCATGCACTGATGGGGACCATCATGATCAAACTCCAAATGCACAACCAGCAACTCCACACACCCCCTCAAGCCCCAAGGAAGTCAAGAACATCCATGCCTTGGTCAAGGAAGTCATAGAGCATTCGGACAGAACATGGGCAGATTCAACCGGAAATTGGCCCGGTTTTGTGCATCTTTTGGGACTTGAAGGTGAGGGGATGAATGACTGCCTTGCCCCCTCTCTTTAAGTTTAAGATGTTAGGAATCCAATAAAACAAGTTGCAAAGGATTTGGAGGTCGTTTGGTTAGTCAATCAGCAAGATCTTTCCAAGTGCGCAGGCTGGGCGCCAAAACAGCAGCATCCGAATTAAGGAGGAATTTGGACCACCAACTTAAGTCCACTCGTTCTGAAATTTTGCAGCATGAAAGGGGACTTAAATATTTATCAAGTCAAGGGTTCAAATCCCATCCAAAGCACCCCCTTGTGTTGGTTTTACCCAGCCAAAAGGACAAGCAAAACACCCCTTTAACCGGTTTCTTCCTAGCCGGTACAAGTGGGTTGATTTCTTGGGTTTTGCTTCATCCACTTGCTGAATTGATTACTTTTGCTGCATTTTAGGACCATTATAAGCTTGGCACATCACTTAGGAGGCATCATGGCCCCTAATGAAGTAGCTTAAGCTAGTGATGAGGTGTTAAGCTAGGTGAGTGATGGATGTAATGTGTTTCCCTCTCCCAAATGTACTTGGCATTGTTTTTGCTGCATGGGAAGGGGGGAGAAACTCGGCCATCCTAGCATAAAATCAGATGGTTTTCTCATTTTGTAAGGCAACTTGAATGAGATGCAATTGTGAGTTCTCAAACTCTCTCCACAAAATTCCTAGTGTTGTATCTTGAGCTTGGCAACTCAAGTGGGTCTCTAGGTCTCTTTCTCTCAACTAGAAGGTGATTAAATTCTGTAACTAGTTGATATAAAGACATTACCCAAGTGTTCTCCAAGGGTGGCTCATAGGATTATCCCTTGAAAGGCCACTTGATTATCCCAAACTCTTGATTTTCCTATCCGTTGTGGTTTTCCTTCTCCTTGTGCCAAGCAATCCACTTTGAAGTAAGTTGTGAGTGGTTCTTCTCCCTTACAACCTTCCATCATGCACCCAACGCAACAAAGATTCCATTTTGGTGGTAGTTGATCAGTTTTCCAAGATGGCCCACTTCATAGCTTGCTACAAGACCAATGATGCTTCTCACATAGCCGATTTGTACTTCAAGGAAATAGTAAGGCTTCACGGCATTCCCCTTACTATTGTCTCGGATAGGGATTCAAAGTTCCTAAGTCATTTTTGGATCACGCTTTGGCAAAAGTTGGGCACAAAGTTGAAGTTTAGTACTACTTGCCACCCTCAAACGGATGGCCAAACCGAAGTGGTGAACCGAACATTGGGAACCTTGCTAAGGGTCCTAGTGAAGAAGAACTTGAAGGCTTGGGACCTCCTACTTGCGCATACCGAGTTCGCCTACAATAGAGCCCCAAGTAGAACCACCAACGAGTCCCCCTTCAAGGTGGTGTATGGTCAAAATCCACTTGGACCTCTTGACCTTCTACCCATACACCAAGAGAAGATGAATGTTGAGGCTAGCAAGAGGGTAAAGGCAATTCAAGAGCTCCACAAGAAGGTCCAAGATCAAATCAAGAAGTCCAATGAGAGGTACAAGAGTCAAGCCAACAAGCACCGCAAGCAAGCCTTATTCAAACCAGGAGACCTAGTTTGGGTGCACCTTAGGAAGGAACGATTTCCCTCCAAAAGGAAATCCAAGCTCTTGCCACAGGCCGATGGGCCTTTTGAGGTCCTTGAAAAGATCAATGACAATGCCTACAAAATTGATCTTCCGGGGGAATACGGGGTGTCTTGTACATTCAATGTGGCGGACCTTAAGCCTTACTTTGATGATGATCATCTTGAGAATTTGAGGGAAAATTCTCTCCAACAAGGGGAGGATGATGTACCCATGGGAGGCAATGAGAGTGAGCAAGTTCAAAGGCAATCCACCCCCAAGGAAGTCCAAGAAGCCACCCAAGTCATGAGAAAACTCATAGAGGATCAAGGCTACAGCCCAACAATTATGGTCAGCACGTACAGCAAATTGGTGACCCTAATCACCTAGGCTAAAGGTGGTTTAAGCCCATTTAATTGCCTTGGAATTTAAGTTTAGGAAGTTAGCTTTCCAATAAAGCAAATTTCAAGTCATTTGGACATCATTTGCCCACCCAACTCAGCCCTTGAAGTCAAGCTATCCAAACTGTCCAGAACGGCCATTTCAGTACCCGGTTTTGATGCTCCATTTTCTCTATCATTAGATGAACTTTGGAACTATCAAATCCACTTTTTGAAATCCTTTTGGAGTGTACTGAAAGACCAGCAAAAGGATTGGAAGTCAAATCCTTGGTTGGGGTTTCAAAAACAAGCAAGTTCCCAAGAGATGCAGTCTGATGGCAGTAGATATATCCTTGCCTTTCTCAGGGTGTAACTTTCGAACGGCTGGGAATTTGAAGCTGCAAGAGGCCTTTCTGGAAACTAGACTCTCAGAGCTTTCTCCCAGATTTGAAATGAACCCATTTGGGCAAGTATTTTGGAAGTTATACTCATTGGAATTTGGGGCTGCAGATTTGAAAAGCACTGACAGCTTTTTATTTTTGCTTTTGTACTTGTTGCTTTTTGGTCCCCCTTCCCCCTTTCCATTTGGCCGGTTGTTTGGCCTTGTTTTTCATGGGTTTTTGCTGAATGTTAAGGCTTATAAATATGGGAAGAACCTCAACATGTAAGGAACTTTGAATGAATACATTTGGGTTGAGTTTAAACTCCCTTGTTTCTCTCTCTACTCTTGCTTATCACTAGCCTAGCTCCCTGGTGTGGTGTTCAAGAGTCCTTAAAGATCAATTGAGTGGTGATATCTTATCTCACTTGATCCTTAAGGAGAGCTCTAAGTGAACTTGGTGGTGATATCTTATCCAAGGAAGCTTAATTTATCTTCTTGTTCTATTGCTGCTTACAAACCCTTCCTCTTTTCTCTTCCATTTGCTTGTCTACTTGAGATCCCTTCTTTGATCTTCATTTCAAGGTCTTAGAAGTGCATCACTTGAGCTTAATAGGAGTTGTGGAGTTTACAGGCATGGAGTATGATGCTCTTGATCCCCATTTGGGAAACCCTTTGGAATAAGGCACTTTGAAGTTCAAAACAAACTCCACAAAGTGTCCGATGTCATGGAACTCAAATAATGGGACCAAATATAAGTGTTTCCATGCATGATCATGTTTGGCCTTTTCCTCCCTTGAAGTTGAGCTTGAGGAATGAAAATGATGCATATGGAAATATGCATCATACTCCCCGGGTTGTTTGGAGTTTGTCCTCAAACTCGAGAGTTCTTTTTTCTTCTCATACAAGAGGGCATATTTATGGAATGGGGTTCTTTGTGGATAAAAACCATAGGGCATCTCTTGAGGAGCAGTATGATCATGGGGTTGATAAAAGAGGGTAAGGGGAGGGTAGAAACTAGGGTTAGACTCGGTTGGGAGAAGAGAGGTGAGTAAGAGGTTCTTTTGTAAGGCTTTTTGTGGTTTGGGGGTTTGGGAAGGTTGAATGGGGCTAGGTTCATGCTCATAAATCTTGGAGGTAGGCTCCAATTTACCTCATTATCTACTTCATCATAGGAATCAAAGATGGGAGGTAGATCAAAGTTAACATTACTATTTTCTTGACAATGGCCTTCTCCATTTAAGACAAATGGATAGCTAACTTCTTTTACTACCTTCATGGCTGCTTCCCACTCGGTCAAGGTGATGAATTCCTTGTTGGGGCAGTCCGAGGGTGCATGACCAAAACCTTGACACTTAGAACACCTTTTAATGTTCATGCTAGAACTCATGGTAGGACCTGATGTGTATGGGGCTGATTTGTGGATGTGTTTGAGTTTGGAAGCTTAGTCGAGTAGACAACCTAGACTCTGATACCAAATGATGTATATGAGCACCCAAATGACCAAGCTAGGTTATCTTCTGTGGTCTTTAGTTAAGGAAGAAAGGAAAACAAGGAAGGATAGGTTCAAGGTTGAGTTTGAGATAATCCAAGAAGGAGCCACTCAAAAACAATCCTTGGGCAAATTCCTTTACTCTTTCTGGGGTACAAAAATGAATCACTACCTAGAGGAGTTTAGGAAACTGGAACACCACTAGAGTTTGCCAACACTCAAGATATAGAACTAGATTTCTCACACACTTTGAAAGAACACTTCAAAGCTGAATTTTATTTCTTGAACTCGAATGTAATTGGTTTTCTGATCCAAACAACTCGACACTATGGCCTTATATAGGGCTGGCCTTACACTTGAAAAGATATGAACACACTTATGAATAGACACTAATGAAAAGACAGCAAAATACAAGGAACTAAAAAGGAAAACATGCACACGGCTAAGTGAACCATGTATCTAACTTAATGATGCTTGAGTGAAATGAACCCATCCGCTTGGGGAGTCATTGATGGAGATCCCTCCATGCCCTTTGATTTAAAAAAAATCAAATCAAGCTAGGTAATTACATTTTGGTGATTAAAGGGTGAATAATTCATCCTTGTTTTGTTTAAGGACCTAAAACAGCAGGTCAGGTTTTTTTTCAGCAGCAAACCCGGTTTTGAGAGGTTAATTACATCAAACCCTTTAAGGTTTAAGTCAATATTTTGCATTGGGATTAAATTTCAAGAAGTCAGCTTTGTAACAAAAAAAGTTTCATCCCATTTGGACTTCATTTTCCCTCTCAAATTAGCTAATAAACCCAAGATATACAAACTGTCCAGCAGGGTCAGAATGTATCCGGTTTTGTTCTTTTCATTTCTTAAGCTATATTTTGGTATAAGTCTTGTATTTTTACATATTTTGGGTCCCCAAGATGTTAGCTATGTGGTCCAACTGATAAAAGCAAGTTAAGTCACGTGGAAGATGAAGAACCAGGTCAATCTTCCAAACCGTGCAGACTGAGACTCAATTCAGACCAGCCCAGCCATTTTGATATTTTCATCAAGCAAATGAACTCCAAATTGAGTAATGCCACTTGGATCTGTTGGAGGACTTCTTAAGCTTTCCAACCATGTGTGGCAAGACAAGTTCTGACCACGTTTGCCCTGGGAAACGTGGCCTGCAATCAGACCCTGCATTCTACCAGCACAACCCGGTTTAAGCATGAGGTGTTTTTCCTTCTCAAGTGGGTTTTCCCAGCTGCTTGGTTGCTTGCCTACATCACACCACGTCCAAGGCTTGCTAAAAACACAATAATTTGCTGCTGAGAAGGCTTTGAAACGTGTGAACCAATGAGAAAACAAAGGAGAAAACAGCACCATGCAATCTGATTGGTGAGCCGAAAAGGGGGAGGCACTTTACGGCTGTCCAATAGGAATTCAGCAAGCAAATCAGCATGTTTAAGCTTTGTTTATGAGTAGATTAATGTATAATAAGTATTAATAATGTTTTACTTCATGTTTAGAATGTATTAGACTAGTTTAAGCAAGCTTGTATTATAGATTAGCACAAATCAGCTTGTTTAGCTCTTAATACCTTTCCTCCTTATGAGGGAAAGGTGAGGTGTGTGCTTGTGTGGCTGCTAGCTTGCTTATTTAAAGGCACACGGCCCCCCCTTGTAACATATATCAGATTTTGAAAGAAAACCCCTTTGAGAGCTTTGTGCTTTCATGCCTTAGTGCAACCAAATTCCAACTTGCTTATCCTTAATCTAGTCAATTAAGGTGGTGATCAAGTAAGTTTTAATCTTGAATTAAGTGGTGTTTCTGTATCTTAATCCAGGGTTAAAGACTCTAAACTTAAGTTTGGTGGTGATATCTATATCCAAACATTGAGTTTAGCCTATCCTATCCTAGTTTCAACTACACAAATTCCAAGTGAAGTTATTAGCTTGAATGTTCAACTTGATTTCTTTCACTTAGTGTATTCTTCATATCCCCTCATCTATCCACTCCATTTACCTTCATTTATATCCATTTCCACGGTTCCTACCTCTCCAAAAGACTTGTATTCAAACCAAACTTCAAAAGCATTCAAACCGTGCAAAGTGGGAAATCCTAGTCTTTGTGGGCAGAAAAGTGGCACGGCCACCCCATGCCACCAAGCACGACCGTGCCTCCCCATGCCGTGTGGCTTTCACTTGTTTGCTTCATGTTCTTGGTGAATCATAGCTTGGTTTCATCCTTTCCTTGATATATCCATCACAACCAGCATATCTCATCACATTTTCCTTGAGTTTTCCTTGATTGTATCCTCCCTTGGCTTGTAAGCTTTCACTCTTAATTTGAGTTTTAGCTTGAACCATCGGCAGGTACATCAGTCATGTTCCCACTTGAAAAGACACATCTCAGCCTTAGGAGAAAGGGGGAACATAGCTTGAGCCTGGGGATGCAGCAACCGGCTTTAGGAGTGAAGATGCATGTATGCTATTTCGGCTATTAAATGCGTTCACACCTGCAGCAAGACCAACTTCCAGGAGGCATATCTCTCTGAATACGGAACCAAATTCGATGATCTTGGGCTTGTTGGAAAGCCTAGGATGTCTAGTTTCTAAGAATCCAATTTTATTGCAATTGGACCAGCCGATCAAAAGTTATGGCCCAAATAGTGAAGGCTGTCCAAACTGTCCTGCTCCAAGATACCATGTGCTTTTGGGCTGAATTTGACCAACCAAATGAACTCCAATTTAAGCATGGTTGGTCTTGTTAGAAAGCTCATTTCTTAGGCTTGATTAATGTAAGGACCATCAGAATTTTAGCCCATTACATTTTGCTGCAAAAGGGTAACAAAAGCTGGGTGTGAGGAGGATGAACTAGGTGTGAGCTCAAAGGGTACGTTCAGGGCTTTTCTACATATGATGGCGATCTCCTTGGCTTCTTTTGGCTGCTTGTGATCTTCCTTGAGCTTAATAGGAGTAGTGGAGTTTACAGGCATGGAGTATGATGCTCTTGATCCTCATTTGGGAAACCCCTTGGAATAAGGCACTTTGAAGTTCAAAACAAACTCCACAAAGTGTCTTGTGTCATGGAACTCAAATAATGGGACCAAATATAAGTGTTTCCATGCATGATCTTATTTGGCCTTTTCCTCCCTTGAAGTTGAGCTTGAGGAATGAAAATGGTGCATATGGAAATATGCACCAGTTTCCACAGAGCTTTTCTTAGGATAGAATACTCAAGACTTGGTGTAGGTGGTGGGCATGCTCTTCTTCACTCTTGCTATACACCAAGATGTCATCAAAGTAGATAACAACAAACTTGCCAACAAGGGGCTTTAGAACTTGGTTCATAAGCCTCATAAAAGTGCTTGGTGTATGATGTAAAGCTCAAGGGAAGAGAAGACCCAAGCTAACCTCACATTAAAAGCGACCAAAACTTAAAGAATCTTCACGGCCAAGAGTGGCGTGGTCGTGCTTGTATGCACGGCCACACCGTGCCAACTTGCTGCCCACGGAACTAGAAGAGTCCAGTTTTGTCTGGTATGAAGGCTCTTGAATTCTGGTTGGGTTTCAAACCTTTTGGTGAAGTGGAAATCATGGGAAAGGATGTAAATGAAGGTAAATGGAGTGGATAGATGAGGGGATATGAAGAATACACTAAGTGAAAGAAATTAAGTTGAACATTCAAGCTAATAACTTCACTTAGAAACCAATGAGATGAACTCGGTTAGGATAGAACTAAACTCTAGGATTGGATACAGAATCACCACCAACCTTTGAGTTTAGGGCCCTTAATCTTGATTAAGATACAGAATCACCACTTAATCAAGGTTAAGACTCACTTGAACACCACTTAGTTTGGCGTAAACTAAGATAAGCAAGTAAGAATTTGAGAAAAAGCCTTCAAATGCTCTCTAGGAAGTTTTTCATTTCAATCTGAAGTATGCCTCCAAAAGGCCGAAAACTCCCTTTTGTTACATGCCTCACAATCCTTCTAACTAGCAAGCAAGTAGGCAAGCACCTCACCTGATGGAGACCATCCAACCAAACCTTCAAAAGCCATTGCCAATGATCCTTCCCCTGCTAGGGAGTCCAAGAAGGCCAAAGGAGTTCATGCCATAGTCAGAAAACGTATGCACAAAGAAGAAAGTGAACTGCCCAGTTCATACCGTTTCTGACCCGTTTTGTTTCTCTGTTGGATCAAAATGCAGAGGGGGAAATTTCCTGCACGCACCACCCCCTTAAAGCTTAAGATCTTAGCTTTCCAACAAGACCTTTTACAAAGCATTTGGAGTCCATTTGGTCAGTCAACCAAGCCAAAATTTGAGACAGCGCACTGCAGGGGGCAATCCAGCACAGTCCGAAATAAGGCCCTAATTGGTTGACTTCCTCAACTCCAACTTTTGTCAAATTTTACAGAATGAAAGGGGACATAAATATTTATCAGATCATGGGTTCAAATCCCATCCAAAGCACCCCCTTGTGTTGGTATTAACTAGCCGAAAGGACAAGAGAAATACCCCTTTACCCGGTTCTTCCCAAACCGGTACAAGGGTCTGATTTTCTTGGGTTTTGCTTGTCCCCTTGCCTCCCCACTTGCTGAATGAGTCATGTTGCTGCATCTTAGGATCATTGTAAGCTTGACACCTCATTTGGGAGGCATTATAACCCCTAATGAGGTAGATTAAGCTAGGTAGTGAGGTGTTTAGCTAGCATTGGTTGACTAGATGTGTAACTCTTTCCCAAATGTACTTAGCTATTGATTTTGCTGCTTGGAAGGGGAGGGGAGTTCGGCCATCAAGCTTAAAAACCCAGCTTGGCCTTCATTTTCAACATAACTTTGAATATATGAGCTTGTGAGTTTTCAAACTCTTTCCACAAAAACTCCTAGTGTTATATCTTGAGCTTGGCAACTCAAGTGGGTCTCTAGGTCCTCTTAATTCAACTAACAAGGTGATTAAATTCTGTAACGTAGTTGAAGGAAGAAGATTTGCCCAAGTGTGCAAACCAAGGTGGGTTATCATCACCCTTGCTAGTCCACTTGATCTATCTTGGTTATTGGTTCTCCTTTCTTGCTTCCTTCTCAAATGCATTCTTGATTCACTTTAGCAAATACTTGCCTTAGTGAAGCTTGAATACATCAAATTGGTATCAGAGCTTAGGCTACCTTTCTTGGCCAAGCACCCTTTGCCCAAACACGTCCAAACACCAAACTCACGAAAACAACCCAAACACTCCACCACGAAATTTGCAGCCGTGCCTAACCAGAGAGTCCGCACGGGCACACCGTGCCACACCCGCACGACCGTGCCACCCCTAACCTGCAGCACCCCATTCTAGCAGCCCCGCACGGCCACCCCGTGCCACCCCACACGACCGTGCCACCTCCACTGTCCCGAAATTCACCTTCAACCCGTGAGCACGCCCAGACCGTGCCTCACCACCCGACCGTGCCTTCCCCTTTTCATCCCAAAACACCAAGTTCCCACCACAAAATCACCATGTCCACTAGCCTTACCCCTACTCAGGTGGCTGAACAAGCTCATAGGGAGAAAGCCGAACTTGAGGCTCGAGTCAAGTACCTTCAACAGCAACTTGGCCTACTTATGGAAGAAAAGAGGCGACACCAATGGGGCTCTAGAAGTTCAAGCAAGCATGGGGACTTGGACGACTCCGAGGGAAGCAACCCCTTTGGAGATTCAAGCGAAGAAGAGCAAGGTAGACGTCCCCGCCGACATCAAAAGCAACATGAACGAGGTTATGGAGATTTCAAAGTTGATATCCCGGAGTTTGAAGGACAACTTGATCCGGATATTTTCCTCGAGTGGTTGCAAACGGTGGAGCGAGTCTTTGAGTACAAAGACATCCCGGAAGGCAAAAAGGTAAAACTAGTGGCATTGAAACTTCGCAAATATGCATCTATTTGGTGGTCCAATGTGGTGTCTAAGAGAGTTAGAAAAGGGAAGAGTAAGATTAAGACTTGGGAGAAAATGAAGTCCAAACTAAGAGCCAAGTTCTTACCCCCACACTATCTCCAAGATAATTTTCTCAAACTCCACCACCTCAAACAAGGCCCCATGATGTAAGTCTCAAGGGTAGGAACAACCCAAGCTAACTTACAACAGGAACACAACCAAAACAAGTGGGAAACTCACGAACCAGGGGTGGCACGGTCGTGCTTCAAGGCACGAGGGCACCGTGCCAACTTGCTGCCTAAGCACGCCTAGTTTGTGATTTTCACGGTTTTTGAGATGGCTTTTGTGTTTGGGCTCAAAACTGAATCAAAGCAAGAATTCTTGGCATTGATTAAGCTTGAAATGAATATGAAAAGAAAAAAAAGAAGAGAGGAATGAAGTTCACTGATTAGAACATGAAAAAGGAGAGCTTATGGTTTAAGGGATCCAAAAGCTAACTTCATGAACTTTAAGTGAATTCAATGAAATTTGGATAGTTCTAAGCCTTGTGATTAGATAAGATACACCACTAATCACTTAGCTTAGGGCCCTTAACCTTTGATTAGGATAAGATACACCCCCTAATCAATGATTAAGACTCACTTGGACACCACCTTAATCGGCCTAATTAAGGATAAGCAAGTTAAGTGTTTAAGAGGAACACAAGACACAAAGTCTTTTCTTAATTTCAATACTCAAGCTTGCTGTTTTTTACAAAAGAGCAGCCAAGGCACTTATATAGCCTTGTGATTACATGAAAAGAGCTTTCCTTCTAGGTAAGGAAAGTCAATAAACTAATCCTATGCTTAGTAATACACGGTTTAAGCTAAAACATACATAAGCTGAAAGTTTAAGCTACAAAACACAAGATTTCCTTCTTAAACTCTTTCCTAAGTATTAAGAAACCTTGTTGACTCAATTTCCCTTCAAGGAAGGTAAGAGAGCATGGCTGCCACCTCAAAAGGACTGAAAACTGCATGTGTGCCATGTCATGCTTGAGTGGTCGAATGAGAGCTTGCAAAATGGTGGCGTTTCACTAGCTCCACGGGTCTCTCTCTCAAGTAGCTGAGTGGTGCTTAATCAAGCAGCTCAAAATGACCTGCTTGGCAGCCTTCCACCTTAAGCAAAACCCTTGAAGGAGGAAAACCACCAGGCTAAGCAACCGGGTGTCAAGCAGCCGGTTTCTGCCTCCAGTTGCAACGCATGTTTGACACCTCAAATGATGACTAATTGCTACGTTTCATACATGGTTGGAAACCTCAAGATGTCTAGATTACCCTACTTTTTGAATCATAGAATTGGACGTCATTTGCCCCTTGAATCAGCCTGATTTCCCAAACCGTGCAGATTGGACTCCAAAACAGCACAGGTTTACTAATTAGCTTAATTCACTAACCAATTGAACTCCAAATCTGGTAATTCCAATTGGACATGAAATCTAAGATCTTGGGGACCAAAAATATGTAAAAATACAAGATTTAAGCTAAACTACATCATAAGAAATAAAAAGAACAAAACCGGGTTCATCCTGGCCCGGCTGGGCAGTTTTGACACCTTGGGTTTAATTGCTGATTTGAACGACCAAATGAAGTCCAAATTGGATGAAACTTGATTTGTTGGAAAGCTAACATCTTGATCTTCAAATACATCAAAAAATATTTGATGTAAACCCTTAGTATGTTTGAAAAATTAAGCCCACAAAAATGGGTTAGCTACTGGATTTAACCCTTGCCCTGCAGTTTCAATGTTTAATCAAAACTTGGATGATTTATTCATCCTTAAACCAGCATAATAAGATTACCTAATTGATTTGATTCGTTTTTAACAAAAGGGATGGCGGGATTTCCATCACCCCAAGAGTGTGGAAAAGTATACTAGGGAGTTTGAACAACTCCTCTTGAAATGTGATTTGAGGGAGGATGTCTCTCAAACCTTGATTCGCTATTTGAGTGGACTTGATGAACAAATGATGTAAGTCCCAAGGGGAAGGAAATAACCCAAGTACTCTCGTCGAAGGAGGCTAGAAAACAAGCAAATTCTCACGGCCAGGAGTGGCACGGCCGTGCTTGATGGCACGGGGTGACCGTGCCAATTCACTGCCTAGCTTGCCTAGGTAAGCTCTTCTTCACGGTTTGAGATAGCTTTGAAGGTTATTGGAAGTTCGATGCAATCAGCTATGTTAAGACTTGATTTTGTATGGTAAGAGGAATCAAGGAGTAAAGGAAGTGAGGAAAGTAAGGAGGATGAAGAAACACTAAGAAGAACAAGAAGTAACTCACGGTTTGAGAGGAGTGAAACCAAGAGTTAGTTTGTGAACTTCAAGAGTGTTTAATGAAACCTTGGATAGTTCTAAGCTGGATGATTAGATAAGATACACCACTAATCATTTAGCTTAGGGCCCTTAATCTTGGATTAGGAGAAGATACACCACCTAATCAAAGATCAAGACTCACTTGGTCACCACCTTAATCGGCCACAATTAAGGATAAGCAAGTTAAGTGTTTAAGAAATCACAAGACACAAGGTCTTTACTCTCAACTGAATTATCAACTCTATTTTCTTCAAATGAACATACAAGGCTTTTATATGGCCTTGAGAGTACACGAATGAGCTTTCCTTCCAAGGGAGGAAAGTCATTAAGCTTGCTAATCACTACCTAGCATACGGTTTAATCTAATACAAACCAAAGCTGAAAGTTTATATTACAAAGCACTTAATTTATCTTCCTAAGCCTTTTCCTTTGCATTAAGGAATGTAGATGACTCAATTTCCCAGCTAGGAAGGCAAGAGTGCACGGCTGCCACCTCAAAAGGACTGAAAATTGCATGTGTTGTCATGCTTGAGTGGTCGAATGAGAGCTTGCAAAATGGTGGCGTTTCACTGGCTCCACGTGTCTCTCTCTCAAGTAACTGAGTGGTGGTTAATCAAGCAGCTCAATATGACCTGCTTGGCAGCCTTCCACCTTAAGCAAACCCCTTGAAGGAGGAAAACCACCAGGCTAAGCAACCGGGTGTCAAGCAGCCGGTTTCTGCCTCCACTTGCAACGCATGTTTGACACCTCCAATGATGACTAATTGCTACGTTTCTTACATGGTTGGAAACCTCAAGATGTCTAGTTTACCCTCCAATTGGAATCGTAGCATTTGGACATCATTTGCCCCCTGAACAAACCAGAAAACCAAAACCGTGCATTTTGCAGTGCAATCCGGACACGTTCAAGAGATGAACTGTTTTAAGTAAGCAAATGAATTCCAAATGATATGAAACCCATTGGACTTAAAAGCTAACATCCTGAACTTGATAATCATCCAAAAAACGGACACCAAAATATGCTTTAGGCCGATGTAATAAGATAGCAAAAACTGGGTAAAAATCTGGATGAGAACCCGGGTGTGTCACCTTGTGTGTTTGCCATCAAGTGACTCATGGCCGTGACTTTGGAGTTGATTTCTTGACTATTTTGGATCAATGAAACATTGTAAGACCTTGAGGATGGACCTCCATCATTCTCCCCTTGTTGGGAAGATTTGATCCTTAAATCAGAAAGGTAACCATCTGCTTCATAAGGACTTAAATCAGCAACGTTGAACGCAGCTGATACTCCATAATCTCCTGGTAACTCCACCTTATAAGCATTATTGTCGATCTTCTCCAAAATCTCGAATGGACCATCCGCTCTAGGCATCAATTTAGTTTTCCTTTTGGAAGGAAAACGTTCTTTACGGAGATGAATCCAAACCAAATCACCTGGCTTAAAAGGCTTCTCTCTTTTGTGCTTGTTAGCTTGGGCCGTGTATGAAAGTGTAGTTTTCTCAATCTTGGCCTTTACTAACTCATGCAACTTTTGGATTTCTTCCACCCTAGTAGCGGCATCCGCACTTGGCTTTTGATCTAATGGTCGAGGAACAAGATCAAGTGGACTTACGGGATCAACCCCATAAACCACTTTAAAGGGTGATATGATGTATATGTGGGTGGCAAGTGAACCAAATCAAACTCCAACTCAAAATAAGCCAAATTGGGAAGAGAAATGAAAGATGGATGAGATGGATGAAGAATTGCACTACACAAGAAAAAGGAATAGAACAAGATCTTGTAATTGAGATAATCCTTCACGGAGCCACTCAATGACTTGACCTTGGGCTAATTCTCTTGTCTTAACCAAGGAATCACTCCAATTGGAAAAGATAGAGAACCTAGAACACCACTTGAATTTGCCACAATTCAAGATATAGAACTAGGAATGTAGTTGCACTTTTGAGAAACACACTCAAAGTACTTGTATTGCTTTGGAAATTTCTTACAATGCTGAATGATTAGCTTCACACGCCCCTCCCCTTTTATAGACTCAGCAAAAGACAATCAAAAGACTCAAATAACTCCTAACAATTAAAACTAGCTAGTGAAAAGTCTAAGAAAAATGAAAAGACTCATCATAAAAGGGGTGGGGGAGGTTACAAGGAATATTCTAGGATTTTTGCAGCTGATTACATCAATCTAGAAGCATCTAAAACGTGCACAATATCAGCCACACCAGTATATGTAACCGAAGACTCTTCATATTCCCAGCATTAATCCTTGCAACTGCCTCAACTTCAATAGAGCATAACTTCCAGAATACTCGGCCAAATCACGCGTTCTGGGGCTTGTTAGAAAGCCCTGGAAGTCTATTTTCCAGAATGGGCTCATTGGCTCAATTTGGATAAGCGGTTTGAAAGTTATGGCCCAAACAATGCACCTATCTCAGACTGGACTGGATCAGCACAACGTATCTTTGAGTGATATTTTGGCCAATCAAATGATGTCCAAATTAAACAAACTTGGGCTTATTTGAAAGATGAAATCTTAAACTTCAAAAGCACATGGGCCCTCAAGTTGTGGGTCCACTTGAGCTTGTCCAAAAGTGGTCACAAAAAATCGGGTTCTGCAGGGATGAATTCAGCGCCAAATTTCTAGCAAAGCTTAACCTCTTTTTGACCTCTTCATAGTGTCGTGAGTCTTTGAAATCACTTAATAAGACCAAATAAGCACACTTCCAAGCATGATCTTCTTTGACCCTTTTCTTCTTTGAAATTGGTCTTGAATAAAATGATGCATATGGAAATATGCATCATACTCCCCGGGTTGTTTTGAGTTTGTCCTCAAACTCAAAGGATTGGAAAGCTTCTCATGAAGGGAGGCATGCTTATGAAATGGGAGCTCTTGTAGGAAGTGGCCAAAGGGCATCATTTGTAGGGTGGCATAGAGGAGGGGGATGAGAAAGACATCCAAGTGAGGACTGTCTTTGGGTTTGGGAGAGGGAATAAGGTCAAAAGGCAGCACTTGAAAAGCAATATGCACAGAGGTTTGATAAAAGTGGGTGTGGGAAGGGTGAAAACTAAGGTGAGATTCGGTTGGGGAAAGAGAGGTAAGCAATAGATCATTTTGTGAGGCTTTATGTGGTTTGAGGATTTGGGAAGGTTGAATGGGGGTTAATGTGATTTTGTTGGGAAAGGATAGGATATGGTCTTGCTCCTTTGGATTGAAATGAATATTTGCATGCTCTTCTTCAATTTAGTTTGGCTTTTGAGAAACCTTCTCTAAGTGAAGTATTTCTTCTTTTTCAACCTTGAGTTCAATTTCTTCTTCAAGGCTTTCCTCCTGATCGTTCTCCCCCTTTTCTTCCTCCATGGCTACTTCCCATTTGGTGATGGTGATGAATTCCTTGTTGGGGCAGCCCGTAGGTGTGTGACTAAAGCCTTGACACTTAGAACACCTCCTAAGGTTCAAAGGGGCGGGGTTAGGTCGATCTGCAAGGGCTTGGCTTGTTTGTGGAGTTTGCTTCTTTTGTGGAGTGGAAGGGGCTAAAAATGTGGGTTGAGGGGATGGAATTGAGCTTCCCTTGTTGAAAGAGAGGTTTTTAGAAGAAGAATCAAAGTTGTTTACCTCAAAGGAAAGTAAAGGATGGTTGTGTAAGTAAGAGGTTGGAGCAAAAGCATCCATTAATTTACCTCTTAACTTAACCCATGTTGTGATCTTACTTTTTCCTCTCTTCTTCCTCTTATACTTGTACTTTTCCCACCATTCAAGAGCATGGCCTCGGAGCTTCTGGATAACCACCTTAAACTTCTCTTGCTCGTCAATATTGTAGCGAGTGAAAACTTGATACACTTTGGAAATCCAGTAAGGGAAATCTTCTTTTTGGCCACGAAACTTTGGAGTTTCAAGGATGACCATCTCCTTTTCAATCAAAGCGATCTCTTTTCTCAAGTTCCCAAGAGAAATCATGATGGATGAAAGCTTAAGGGTTCTTTGTGGGTTATGTGTTTAGGCTAGAAAATGGCCGTTTTGGAGAAGAGGAGGGAGGGCACGGTCGTGCAATGGGGCACTGGGGAACCGTGCGAAATTTCTGGCCTGTGGACACTGGATGTTTACGGTTTTTTTTTTTTAAATGAATTTGGGTGTGATGTGGATCACTTTAAAACCTTTGCTCTGATACCAATTGATGTATATGTGGGTGGCAAGTGAACCAAATCAAACTCCAACTCAAAATAAGCCAAATTGGGAAGAGAAAATGAAAGATGGATGAGATGGATGAAGAATTTCACTACACAAGAAAAAGGAATAGAACAAGATCTTGTAATTGAGATAATCCTTCACGGAGCCATTCAATGACTTGACCTTGGGCTAATTCTCTTGTCTTAACCAAGGAATCACTCCAATTGGAAAAAGGAAGAGAACCTAGAACACCACTTGAATTTGCCACAATTCAAGATATAGAACTAGGAATTTAGTTGCACTTTTGAGAAACACAATCAAAGTACTTGTATTGCTTTGGAAATTTCTTACAATGCTGAATGAATAGCTTCACACGCCCCTCCCCTTTTTATAGACTCAGCAAAAGACAATCAAAGGACTCAAATAAATCCTAACAATTAAAACTAGCTAATGAAAAGTCTAAGAAAAATGAAAAGACTCATCATAAAAGGGGTGGAGGAGGTTACAAGGAATATTCTAGGATTTTTGCAGCTGATTACATCAATCTAGAGCATCTAAAACGTGCACAATATCAGCCACACAAGTATATGTAACCGAAGACTCTTCATATTCCCAGCATTAATCCTTGCAACTGCCTCAACTTCAACAGAGCATAACGTCCAGAATACTCGGCCAAATCACACGTTCTTAGGCTTGATAGAAAGCCCTAGAAGTCTAGTTTTCAGAATGGGCTCATTTGCTCAATTTGGATAAGCAGTTTAAAAGTTATGGCCCAAACAATGCACCTATCTCAGACTGGACTGGATCAGCAAAACGTATCTTTGAGTGATATTTTGCCCAATCAAATGATGTCCAAATTAAACAAACTTGGGCTGATTTGAAAGATGAAATCTTAAGCTTCAAAAGAACATGGGCCCTAAAGTTGTGGGTCCATTTGAGCTTGTCCAAAAGTGGTCACAAAAATCGGGTTCCGCAGGGATGAATTCGGCACCAAATTTCTAGCAAAGCTTAACCTCTTTTGACCTCTCCATAGTGTCGTGAGTCTTTGAACTCACTTAATAAGACCAAATAAGCACACTTCCAAGCATGATCTTCTTTGACCCTTTTCTTCTTTGAAATTGGACTTGAATAAAAATGATGCATATGGAAATATGCATCATGATAGACCAATAGCCTTGCTTGGAGTCTTATTGTAAGCAAACTCAGCATGTGGAAGTAACAGATCCCAAGCTTTGATGTGGTTTTTAATCAGAACCCTTAATAAAGTACCAAGGGTTCGATTAGTAACCTCGGTTTACCCATCTGTTTGTGGATGACAAGTGGTACTGTACTTGAGTTTGGTACCCAACTTTTTCCACAAAGTAATCCAAAAGTGACTTAAAAACTTCGTATCTCGATCTGAGACAATGGAATGAGGAATTCCATGAAGTCTCATAATCTCCTTGAAATACAATTCAGCAATATGAGTGGCATCATTAGTCTTGTTGCAGGGAATGAAATGAGCCATCTTCGAAAATCGATCCACGACCACAAAGATAGAATCTTTATTCCTTTGTGTCTTTAGTAAACCAAGTATGAAATCCATACTAACGTCCACCCAAGGCAACGTAGGAATAGGAAGTGGCGTGTATAGTCCCTGAGGAAGCGAATGACTCTTCGCAATTTGACACGTACTGCATCTTCTAATGATGTCTTGAACGTCCTTTTCCATGCCTGGCCAATAATAATGTTCCCTAAGCATAGTTAGGGTCTTGTCTTCGCCAAAATGACCAGCTAAAGATCCAGCATGGACTTCTCGAATTAACAACTCACGAGTGCTGCATTTGGGAACACATAACTGAGCACCTTTAAAGAGAAACTCTTCTTGAATTAAGAAATCCCCTTTGGGATGTTTAGTACACTCAGAGTATAACACCCCAAAATCTTCATCATCCTCGTATAAAGCCTTTAGACGCTCAAATCCAAGGATACAAGCATCTAATTGGAACATCAATAGATAACGCCGTGAAAGAGCATCGGCGCCTTGATTTAATTTGCCAGACTTATGCTTGATAGTAAAGTGAAAGGACTGCAGGAACTCAACCCATTTAGCATGGCGTGAGTTTAACTTATGTTGGCCTTGAATATACTTCAAAGCCTCGTGATCTGAGCACAGAATGAACTCACTGGCAATCAAATAATGGTTCCAATGTTCTAGGCATCGAACGATGGCATAGAACTCCTTGTCATAAGTTGAATATCTCTTCCTGGTGTCACATAACTTCTCACTGAAGAAGGCCAAAGGGCGTCCTTTTTGAGTAAGAATGCCTCCAATACCAACTCCAGAAGCATCGCATTCAACTTCAAAGACCTTCTCAAAACACGGTAGAGCTAAAACCGGTGCTTGAGTTAGCCTCTCTTTCACTTCTTCAAAGGCTGCTTGGGCTTTAGGATTCCAAGTGAATGAGGAACCCTTAAGGACTTCAGTCATAGGAGCTAGAATAGTGCTGAAATTGCGTATGAACCTCCAATAGAAAGAAGCCAAGCCATGTAAGCTTCAAACGTCATGAATGCTCTTAGGAACAGGCCAAGTCCGAATTGCCTCAATCTTGCTTTCATCCGCCTTAATACCATCTTTAGAAACAATATAACCCAAGAAGGTAACTTCATGAGTAAAGAAGGTACATTTCTTTAGGTTCCCGAATAACTTCTCCTTTTCAAGAACGAGCATCACCTGAGTTAAGTGATCTTGATGTTCTTGCTCATTCTTACTAAACACCAATATATCATCGAAGTAAACAACCACGAACTTGCCTAAGTATGGTCGAAATACTTGATTCATTAGTCTCATAAACGTACTAGGGGCATTAGAAAGACCGAAAGGCATGACTAACCATTCATGTAATCCGCCCTTAGTCTTGAAAGCAGTTTTCCACTCATCACCCTCCCTAATACGAATCTGATAATAACCACTCCTTAAATCAATCTTGCTAAACACCTTAGAGCCATGTAACTCATCCAACATATCTTCAAGCCTAGGTATAGGGTACCTATACTTGATAGTGATCTTGTTTATGGCCATACTGTCAACACACATCCTCATACTACCATCCTTTTTCGGAACCAAAAGAGCAGGAACAGCACACGGGCTTAAGGATTCTCGTACCAATCCCTTGAATATTAGTTCTTCAACTTGACGTTGAATCTCTTGAGTTTCTCTGGGATTTGTCCTGTAGGCTGGTTTATTAGGTAGAATGGATCCTGGGATAAGGTCAATATGATGTTGAATATCATGCTTTGGGGGTAAACCCGAAGGTATCTCATCTGGAAATAGGTGATTGAACTGATTCAATATGACCTTGGCTATGGGATGGGATGGAAGTGGTGTTTCTGGCTCATCTTGTACTTGCAATATCCATTCTTTCAAGGCCTTGAACTCATGTTGAGAGGCTTTTAAAAGTGGTTCAACATATGTCAAAAGCAAGTCAGATTGATTTTGGCTTTTTTGTGGTTTCATTTTGTGGAGTTCGGATGGTGACATGGGATTCAGGGTAATCTTCTTCCCATCTTTGGTAAAGGAATAAGTATTAAGATAACCATTATGCATAACCTTCCTGTCATACATCCATGGTCGTCCTAACAGAATATGACAAGCATCCGTGGGGATAACATCACACCAAAGTTCATCTTGGTAGTTCTTACCAAGAGAGAATGAAATCAAGCAACGAGAGTTAACTTGTAATCCCTTGATGGAGGTCCATCCTCAAGGTCTAATAATGTTTCATTGGTCCAAAATAATCAAGAAATCAACTCCAAAGTCACGGCCATGAGTCACTTGATGGCAAACACACAAGGTGATACACCCAGGTTCTCATCCAGATTTTTACCCGGTTTTTGCTATCTTATTACATCGGCCTAAAGCATATTTTGGTGTCCGTTTTTTGGATGATTATCAAGTTCAGGATGTTAATTTTTAAGTCCAATTGGTTTCATATCATTTGGAATTCATTTGGTTACTTAAAACAGTTCATCTCTTGAACCTGTCCGGATTGCACTGCAAAATGCATGATTTTGGTTTTCTGGTTTGTTCAGGGGGAAAATGACGTCCAAATGCTACGATTCCAAATGGAGGGTAAACTAGACATCTTGAGGTTTCCAACCATGTAAGAAACGTAGCAAATAGTCATCATTTGATGTGTCAAACATGCATTGCAAGTGGAGGCAGAAACCGGCTACTTGACACCCGATTGCTTAGCTTGGTGGTTTTCCTCCTTCAAGGGGTTTGCTTAAGGTGGAAGGCTGCCAAGCAGGTCATTTTGAGCTGCTTGATCAAGCACCACTCAGCTACTTGAGAGAGAGACACGTGGAGCAAGTGAAACATCACCATTTTGCAAGCCCTCATTCGACCACTCAAGCATGAACATGGCACACATGCTTCTTCAGTCCTTTTGAGGTGGCTATCCTGCCACTCTTACCTTCCTAGCTGGGAAAATGAGTCATATACATTCCTTAATGCATAGGAAAGGTTTAGGAAGATAATTTAAGTGCTTTGTAAAATAAGCTTTCAGCTTTTGGTTTGTATTAGAGTAAACGTGTGTTAGGAAGTGATTAGCAAGTTTAATTACTTTCCTCCCTTGGAAGGAAAGCTCATTTGTGTACTCTCAAGGCCATATAAAGCCTTGTATGTTCATTTTGAAGGAATAGAGTTGAATTTTCAGTAGAAAGAAAAGACTTTGTGTCTTGTGATTTCCTAAACACTTAACTTGCTTATCCTTAATTGTGGCCGATTAAGGTGGTGATCAAGTGAGTCTCAATCTTTGGCTAGGTGGTGAATCTTATCCTAATCCAAGATTGAGGGCCCTAAGCTAAATGATTAGTGGTGTATCTTATCTAATCATCTAGCTTAGAACTATCCAAGTTTCATTAAACACTCTTGAAGTTCACAAGCTAGTTCTTGGTTTCACTCCTCTCAAACCATGAATTACCTTTGTTCTTCTTAGTGTCTTTTTTATCCTCCTTTACTTCCCTCACTTCCTTACTCCTTTGATTCCTCTTATCCACACAAAATCAAGCCTTGACATGGCTGATTGCATCGAACTTTCAAAAACCTTCAAAGCTATCTCAAAACCGTGAAGAAGAGCTTTCCTAGGCAAGCTAGGCAGTGAATTGGCACGGTCACCCGTGCCATCAAGCACGGCCGTGCCACTCCTGGCCGTGAAAAATTGCTTGATTTCTAGCTTCCTTCGACGTGAGTTAACTTGGGTTGCTATCCTTCCCTTGGACTTACATCATTTTTGGTATCAGAGCAAGTTCAGAACTTGGCCTGAACCCCACGTCATTCCCAGCTTATCTCTGAAATCATTTCAAACACAATCAAGCACAAACCGTTCATTCCTGCGATCACAATGAGTACTAGCATGTCTGTGGAAGAAAGGCTTGAAGTTCTTTCTAAGCAAATGCAAGAAATGAGTGTGAGCAATCGAGAACTCAAAGCACAAAATGAGTACTTGAGGAAATAGCTTGGAAACCATATGAAACAAAAGCAGAAACTTCAAGAATCACCAAGCATTCGGACTGGAACAGACTATGGCTATGAAGAGGAAGCTAGCAATGCGTTCTCTGAAGAAGAAGTACCATTTGAAAGAATGCAAAGAAGAGTGCGACCTACTTTCAACTCTAATGAGATCAAGGTTGATATTCCTGAGTTCGAGGGTAAGTTAGATCCTGATGAGTTCATTGAATGGTTACAAACGGTGGAGCATATTTTTGAGTTCAAGGAGATCCCAGAAGATAAGAAAGTCAAAATAGTTGCTCTTAGATTAAGGAAATATGCCTCCTTATGGTGGACAAACCTTACTGCTAAGAGAACTAGAGAAAGGAAAAGCAAGATTGCTACTTGGGACAAAATGAAAGCCAAGATGAAGGCACGGTTTTTGCCTTCTACGTATGTCCAAGATCAATACATGCTCTTTCATCATTTGAATCAAGGCAAGATGAGCGTTGAAGAATATGCTCGTGAGTTTGAGAAACTCATGATCAAATGTGACATTCATGAGCCTGAAGAGCAGACCATGGTACGTTACCTAGGAGGGCTTGATCCTAGGATAGCTAACGTGGTTGAGTTGCAAGCTTATACCACCTTTGCCCAAGTGTGTGTCCTAGCACACAAGGTGGAGCAACAAAGAAAGTCTAGAATGAATGTTCGTGATTCATTCAAGCCTTATTCTGCACCAAACCGTGGGCAACCCTTAAACAAGGGGAGTACCACACCTCAGCCTAAATCATCTACCCCTTTCCCATCTAATCCACAAAAAAACCAAGCTCCTCAAAGGCCACCACCATCAAACCCCCCACGTCCAAACCCATACCCTGTAAGCCAAAGAAGGTGTTACAAGCGCCAAGGCTTAGGACACATTGCTTCTGATTGTCCTAGTCGAAAGGTAGTCACCTTAGCTGAATGGGAAGCCATAGAGGGAGAATTTGCCGAGGAGAAAGAAGAGGAAAAGGCAGAAGATGCTGAGAGCGATCATGAAGATGATCAGGAGGAGTTGTGGAAAACGCAGATGAAGGTGAGATGCTAGTAATTCGAAGGGTATTGAGCAATCAACGAGTTGCTAAGGATGAACAACGTGAGAACATCTTTCACTCACGGTGTACAGTCCAAGGCAAAGTGTGCTCGTTAATCATCGATGGAGGAAGTTGTGCCAATGTTGTTTCATTGAATATGATTGAGAAACTGAACCTTCAGTCCACGGCACACCCACACCCATACAACATTCAATGGTTAAATCAAGGCAAGGGATTACAAGTTAACTCTCATTGCTTGATTTCATTCTCTCTTGGTAAGAATTACCAAGATGAACTTTGGTGTGATATTATCCCCATGGATGCTTGTCATATTCTGTTAGGACGACCATGGATGTATGACAGAAAGGTTATGCATAATGGTTATCTTAATACTTATTCCCTTTCCAAAGATGGCAAGAAGATTACCCTGAATCCTATGTCACCATTCGAACTCCACAAAATGAAACCACAAAAAAGCCAAAATCAATCTGACTTGCTTTTGACATATGTTGAACCACTTTTAAAGGCCTCTCAACATGAGTTCAAAGCCTTGAAAGAGTGGATATTACAAGTACAAGATGAGCCACAAACACCACTTCCATCCCATCCCATAGCCAAGGTCATATTGAATCAGTTCAGTCACCTATTTCCAGAAGAGATACCTTTGGGGTTACCCCCAAAGCGTGACATTCAACATCATATTGACCTTATCCCAGGATCCATTCTGCCTAATAAGCCAGCCTACAGGACAAATCCCAAGGAAACTCAAGAGATTCAACAACAAGTTGAAGAACTGATATTCAAGGGGTTGGTACGAGAATCCTTAAGTCCATGTGCTGTTCCTGCTCTTTTGGTTCCGAAGAAGGATGGTAGTATGAGGATGTGTGTGGACAGTAGGGCCATAAACAAAATTACTATCAAGTATAGGTACCCTATACCTAGGCTTGAAGATATGTTGGATGAATTACATGGCTCTAAGGTGTTTAGTAAGATTGATTTGAGGAGTGGTTATTATCAAATTCGTATTAGGGAGAGCGATGAGTGGAAAACTGCTTTCAAGACTAAGGGCGGATTATATGAATGGTTAGTCATGCCTTTCGGTCTTTTTGAATGCCCCTAGTACGTTTATGAGGTTAATGAATCAAGTATTTCGACCATACTTGGGCAAGTTCGTGGTTGTTTACTTCGATGATATATTGGTGTTCAGTAAGAATGAGCAAGAACATCAAGATCATTTAACTCAGATGATGCTCGTTCTTGAAAAGGAGAAGTTATTCGGGAACCTAAAGAAGTGTACCTTCTTTACTCATGAAGTTACCTTCTTAGGTTATATTGTTTCTGAAGATGGTATTAAGGCGGATGAAAGCAAGATTGAGGCTATTCGAACTTGGCCTGTTCCTAAGAACATTCATGACGTTCGAAGCTTTCATGGCTTGGCCTCTTTCTATAGGAGGTTCATACGAAATTTCAGCACTATCTTAGCTCCTATGACCGAGGTTCGTAAGGGTTCCTCATTCACTTGGAATCCTAAAGCCCAAGCAGCCTTTGAAGAAGTGAAAGAAAGACTAACTCAAGCACCAGTTTTAGCCCTACCGTGTTTTGAGAAGGTCTTTGAAGTTGAATGCGATGCTTCTGGGGTTGGTATTGGAGGCATTCTTACTCAAGAAGGACGCCCTTTGGCCTTCTTCAGTGAGAAGTTATGTGATACCAGGAAGAGATATTCAACTTATGACAAGGAATTCTACGCCATCATTCGATGTCTAGAACATTGGAACCACTATTTGATTGCCAGTGAGTTTATTCTGCATTCAGATGTAAGTCCAAGGGAAGGATAGCAACCCAAGTTAACTCACGTCGAAGGAAGCTAGAAATCAAGCAATTTCTCATGGCCAGGAGTGGCACGGCCGTGCTTGATGGCACGGGGTGACCGTGCCAATTCACTGCCTAGTTTGCCTAGGAAAGCTCTTCTTCACGGTTTTGTGATAGCTTTGAAGGTTTTTGAAAGTTCGATGCAATCAGCTATGTCAAGGCTTGATTTTGTGTGGATAAGAGGAATCAAAGGGGTAAGGAAGTGAGGGAAGTAAAGGAGGATAAAAAGACACTAAGAAGAACAAAGGTAATTCATGGTTTAAGAGGAGTGAAACCAAGAACTAGTTTGTGAACTTCAAGAGTGTTTAATGAAACTCGGATAGTTCTAAGCTAGATGATTAGATAAGATACACCACTAATCATTTAGCTTAGGGCCATCAATCTTGGATTAGGATAAGATTCACCACCTAACCAAAGATTGAGACTCACTTGGTCACCACCTTAATCGGCCACAATTAAGGATAAGCAAGTTAAGTGTTTAGGAAATCACAAGACACAAAGTCTTTCCTCTCTACTGAAAATTCAACTCTATTCCTTCAAAATGAACATACAAGGCTTTATATGGCCTTGAGAGTACACAAATGAGCTTTCCTTCCAAGGGAGGAAAGTCATTAAACTTGCTAATCACTTCCTAACACACGGTTTACTCTAATACAAACCAAAAGCTGAAAGCTTATTTAACAAAGCAGTTAAGTTATCTTCCTAAACCTTTCCTATGCATTAAGAAATGTAGATGACTCATTTTCCCAGCTAGGAAGGTAAGAGTGCACGGCTAGCCACCTCAAAAGGACTGAAGAATGCATGTGTGCCATGTCATGCTTGAGTGGTCGAATGAGGGCTTGCAAAATGGTGATGTTTCACTTGCTCCACATCTCTCTCTCTCAAGTAGCTGAGTGGTGCTTGATCAAGCAGCTCAAAATGACCTGCTTGGCAGCCTTCCACCTTAAGCAAACCCCTTGAAGGAGGAAAACCACCAAGCTAAGCAACAGGGTGTCAAGCAGCCAGTTTCTGCCTCCACTTGCAACGCATGTTTGACACCTCAAATGATGACTATTTGCTACGTTTCTTACATGGTTTGAAACCTCAAGATGTCTAGTTTACCCTCCATTTGGAATCGTAGCATTTGGACGTCATTTGCCCCCTGAACAAACCAGAAAACCAAAACCGTGCATTTTGCAGTACAATCCGGACAGGTTCAAGAGATGAACTGTTTTAAGTAACCAAATGAATTCCAAATGATATGAAACCAATTGGACTTAAAAGTTAACATCCTGAACTTGAGAATCATCCAAAAAACGGACACCAAAATATGCTTTAGGCCGATGTAATAAGATAGCAAAAACCGGGTAAAAATCTGGATGAGAACCCGGGTGTATCACCTTGTGTGTTTGCCATCAAGTGACTCATGGCCGTGACTTTGAAGTTGATTTCTTGATTATTTTGGACCAACGAAACGTTATTAGACCTTGAGGATGGACCTCCATCATTCTCCCCTTGTTGGGAAGATTTGATCCTCAAATCAGAAAGGTAACCGTCTGCTTCATAAGGGCTTAAATCAGCAACGTTAAACGTAGCTGATACTCCATAATCTCCTGGTAACTCTACCTTGTAAGCATTATTGTTGATCTTCTCCAAAATATCGAATGGACCATCCGCTTTAGGCATCAATTTAGTTTTCCTTTTGGAAGGAAAACGTTCTTTACGAAGATGAATCCAAACCAAATCACCTGGCTTAAAAAGCTTCTCCCTTTTATGCTTGTTAGCTTGGGCTGTGTATGAAAGTGTAGTTTTCTCAATCTTGGCCTTTACTAACTCATGCAACTTTTGGATTTCTTCCACCCTAGTAGCGGCATCCGCACTTGGCTTTTGATCTAATGGTAGTGGTACAAGATCAAGTGGACTTAGGGGATCAATTCCATAGACCACCTTAAAAGGAGATAGACCAGTAGCCTTGCTTGGAGTCTTATTGTAAGCAAACTCAGCATGTGGAAGTAACAGATCCCAAGCTTTGATGTGGTTTTTAATCAGAACCCTTAATAAAGTACTAAGGGTTCGATTAGTAACCTCGGTTTGCCCATCTGTTTGTGGATGACAAGTGGTACTGTACTTGAGTTTGGTACCCAACTTTTTCCACAAAGTAATCCAAAAGGGACTTAGGAACTTGGTATCTCGATCTGAGACGATGGAACGAGGAATTCCATGAAGTCTCATGACCTCCTTGAAATATAGCTCAGCAACATGAGTGGCATCATTAGTCTTGTTGCAGGGAATGAAAGGAGCCATCTTTGAAAATCGATCCACGACCACAAAGATAGAATCTTTGTTCCTTTGTGTTTTTGGTAAACCAAGTATGAAATCCATACTAACGTCTACCCATGGCAACATAGGAATAGGAAGTGGCGTGTATAATCCCTGGGGGAGCGAATGACTCTTTGCTATTTGACACGTACTGCACCTTCTAATGATATCTTGAACGTCTTTCTCCATGCCTGGCCAATAATAATGTTCCCTAAGCATGATTAGGGTCTTGTCTTCGCCAAAATGACCAGCTAAAGATCCAGCATGGACTTCTCGAATTAACAACTCACGAGTGCTGCATTTGGGGACACATAACCGAGCACCTTTAAAGAGAAACTCTTCTTGAATAAGAAGTCCCCTTTGGGATGTTTAGTACACTCAGAATATAACACCCCAAAATCTTCATCATTATGATATAACGCCTTTAGATGCTCAAATCCAAGGATACAAGCATCTAATTGGAACATCAATAGATAACGCCGTGATAGAGCATCGGCGCCTTGATTCAGTTTGCCGGACTTATGCTTGATAGTAAAGTGAAAGGACTGTAGGAATTCCACCCATTTAGCATGGCGCGAGTTTAACTTGTGTTGGCCTTGAATATACTTCAAAGTCTCGTGATCTGAATGCAGAATAAACTCACTGGCAATCAAATAGTGGTTCCAATGTTCTAGACGTCGAATGATGGCGTAGAATTCCTTGTCATAAGTTGAATATCTCTTCCTGGTATCACATAACTTCTCACTGAAGAAGGCCAAAGGGCGTCCTTCTTAAGTAAGAATGCCTCCAATACCAACCCCAGAAGCATCGCATTCAACTTCAAAGACTTTCTCAAAACACGGTAGGGCTAAAACTGGTGCTTGAGTTAGTCTCTCTTTCACTTCTTCAAAGGCTGCTTGGGCTTTAGGATTCCAAGTGAATGAGGAACCCTTAAGAATCTCGGTCATAGGAGCTAAGATATTGCTGAAATTTCGTATGAATCTCCTATAGAAAGAGGCCAAGCCATGAAAGCTTCGAACGTCATGAATGCTCTTAGGAACAGGCCAAGTTCGAATAGCCTCAATCTTGCTTTCATCCGCCTTAATACCATCTCCAGAAACAATATAACCTAAGAAGGTAACTTCATGAGTAAAGAAGGTACGCTTCTTTAGGTTCCCGAATAACTTCTCCTTTTCAAGAACGAGCATCACCTGAGTTAAATGATCTTGATGTTCTTGCTCATTCTTACTGAACACCAATATATCATCGAAGTAAACAACCACGAACTTGCCCAAGTATGGTCGAAATACTTGATTGATTAACCTCATAAACGTACTAGGGGCATTAGAAAGACCGAAAGGCATAACTAACCATTCATATAATCCGCCCTTAGTCTTGAAAGCAGTTTTCCACTCATCGCCCTCCCTAATACGAATTTGATAATAACCACTCCTCAAATCAATCTTACTAAACACCTTATAGCCATGTAATTCATCCAACATATCTTCAAGCCTAGGTATAGGGTACCTATACTTGATAGTAATTTTGTTTATGGCCCTACTGTCAACACACATCCTCATACTACCATCCTTCTTCGAAACCAAAAGAGCAGGAACAGCACATGGACTTAAGGATTCTCGTACCAACCCCTTGAATATCAGTTCTTCAACTTGTCGTTGAATCTCTTGAGTTTCCTTAGGATTTGTCCTGTAGGCTGGCTTATTAGGCAGAATGGATCCTGGGATAAGGTCAATATGATGTTGAATGTCACGCTTTGGGGGTAAACCCAAAGGTATCTCTTCTGGAAATAGGTGACTGAACTGATTCAATATGACCTTGGCTATGGGATGGGATGGAAGTGGGGTTTCTGGTTCACCTTGTACTTGCAATATCCATTCTTTCAAGGCCTTGAACTCATGTTGAGAGGCCTTTAAAAGCGGTTCAACATATGTCAAAAGCAAGTCAGATTGATTTTGGCTTTTTTGTGGGTTCATTTTGTGGAGTTCGGATGGTGACATAGGATTCAGGGTAATCTTCTTGCCATCTTTGGTAAAAGAATAAGTATTAAGATAACCATTATGCATAACCTTCCTGTCATACATCCATGGTCGTCCTAACAGAATATGACAAGCATCCATGGGGATAATATCACACCAAAGTTCATCTTGGTAATTCTTAGCAAGAGAGAATGAAATCAAGCAACGAGAGTTAACTTGTAATCCCTTGCCTTGATTTAACCATTGAATGTTGTATGGGTGTGGGTGTGCCGTGGACTGAAGGTTCAGTTTCTCAATCATATTCAATGAAACAACGTTGGCACAACTTCCTCCATCGATGATTAACGAGCACGCTTTGCCTTGGACTGTACACCGTGAGTGAAAGATGTTCTCACGTTGTTCATCCTTAGCAACTCGTTGATTGCTCAATACCCTTCGAATTACTAGCATCTCACCTTCATCTACGTTTTCCACAAATTCCTCCTGATCATCTTCATGATCGCTCTCAGCACCTTCTTCCTTTTCCTCTTCTTTCTCCTCGGCAAATTCTCCCTCTATGGCTTCCCATTCAGCTAAGGTGACTACCTTTCGACTAGGACAATCAGAAGCAATGTGTCCTAAGCCTTGGCACTTGTAACACCTTCTTTGGCTTACAGGGTATGGGTTTGGACGTGGGGGTTTGATGGTGGTGGCCTTTGAGGAGCTTGGTTTTTTTGTGGATTAGATGGGAAAGGGGTAGATGATTTAGGCTGAGGTGTGGTACTCCCCTTGTTTAAGGGTTGCCTACGGTTTGGTGCAGAATAAGGCTTGAACGAATCACGAACATTCATTCTAGACTTTCTTTGTTGCTCCACCTTGTGTGCTAGGACACACACTTCGTCAAAGGTGGTATAAGCTTGCAACTCAACCACGTTAGCTATCCTAGGATCAAGCCTTCCTAGGTAACGTACCATGGTCTGCTCTTCAGGCTCATGAATGTCACATTTGATCATGAGTTTCTCAAACTCACGAGTATATTCTTCAACACTCATCTTACCCTGATTCAAATGGTGAAAGAGCATGTATTGATCTTGGACATACGTAGAAGGCAAAAACCGTGCCTTCATCTTGGCTTTCATTTTGTCCCAAGTAGCAATCTTGCTCTTCCTTTCTCTAGTTCTCTTAGCAGTAAGGTTTGTCCAACATAAGGAGGCATATTTCCTTAATCTAAGAGCAACTATTTTGACTTTCTTATCTTCTGGAATCTCCTTGAACTCAAAAATACGCTCCACCGTTTGTAACCATTCAATGAACTCATTAGGATCTAACTTACCCTCGAACTCAGGAATATCAACCTTGATCTGATTAGAGTTGAAAGTAGGTCGCGCTCTTCTTTGCATTCTTTCAAATGGTACTTCTTCTTCAGAGAACGCATTGCTAGCTTCCTCTTCATAGCCATAGTCTGTTCCATTCCGAATGCTTGGTGATTCTTGAAGTTTCTGCTTTTGTTTCATATGGTTTCCAAGCTGTTTCCTCAAGTACTCATTTTGTGCTTTGAGTTCTCGATTGCTCACACTCATTTCTTGCATTTCCTTAGAAAGAACTTCAAGCCTTTCTTCCACAGACATGCTAGTACTCATTGTGATCGCAGGAATGAACGGTTTGTGTTTGATTGTGTTTGAAATGATTTCAGAGATAAGCTGGGAATGATGTGGGGTTCAGGCCAAGTTCTGAACTTGCTCTGATACCAAAATTGATGTAAGTCCAAGGGAAGGATAGCAACCCAAGTTAACTCACGTCAAAGGAGGCTAGAAAACAAGCAAACTCTTACGGCCAGGGGTGGCACGGTCGTGCGCAAGGGCACGGGGTGACCGTGCCAACTCGCTGCCTAGCTTATCTAGGTAAGTCCCTTTCCACGGTTTGAGGTAGCTTTGAAGTTGGTTGGAAGTTCGATGCAATCAGCTATGTCAAGGCTTGATTTTGTGTGGATAAGAGGAATCAAAGGAGTAAGGAAGTGAGGGAAGTAAAGGAGGATGAAAAAACACTAAGAAGAACAAAGGTAATTCATGGTTTGAGAGGAGTGAAACCAAGAACTAGTTTGTGACCTTCAAGAGTGTTTAATGAAACTTGGATAGTTCTAAGCTAGATGATTAGATAAGATACACCACTAATCATTTAGCTTAGGGCCCTTAATCTTGGATTAGGATAAGATTCACCACCTAACCAAAGATTAAGACTCACTTGGTCACCACCTTAATCAGCCACAATTAAGGATAAGCAAGTTAAGTGTTTAAGGAAATCACAAG
>JAKOGI010003242.1:0-61145 GCA_029747015.1 Carnegiea gigantea | reverse complement strand
TATATATATATATATATATATATACATGTATGTGATATATATGTATGTATGTGATATATACATGTATGTATGTGATATATTTGGGGTCAAATCCTGAACAATAGAAAATGAGAGTTGTAAAAATGTAAAAATGAGAGTTGTGTCGACCTTCCTAATAATAGAAAATCTATTTGGGGTCAAAGCACTGCCACTTTCTTTGTTGTTGAACCATAAACGAATACTTGATCAAATGGAGAGATATTTTAAAATTTAGGTATGTTTATTGCTTGTGCTCTTCGAAAAATTTACATGTTTTCCTAATATGTATCGATTTTCAAGTAATATTCATATAATGAGTAGATCTAAAACAATATTTTATCTCCTAATTAAATGATCCCATCAGTTATCATGCATCATGGCTTACGACAATCAATGCACCAATGCAGCTCTAACTCAGGCTTCTCGACTGGTATGGGAATGGAGCGCGTCAAATCCTGAACAATTCCAAAGCTGAGATATTCAACTAGAATTTCAAAGTCTTTGAGCTGGACTGTGGTTCTATATGGTCTTTGATAATGATCTAAGCCGAATTTGAAACAAAATTAGAGTTTAAGGGAATAAGGATATGACTTAGGTTAAGGCAAAGCCACCACTTGGCATAAGGCCCCACCAATATGTTGATTAAAGGCAAAACCAACCTCGGCCTATCTAAAGATCCACTCAACTCACTACCAAGAAACTTGGATAAAGAGATAGAGATTTTCGAGTCAATGATGCTGCTTTCCTTTCACTCACTTTAACTTTTGATTATGTTCTCTAATGGATTGCAAACCTTACAATTTATATGGGAAAGGGATTAACTCCTAGTCAAATGAAAAGACTAAGTATTAAACTAGTACACCTAACTAGAAATTATTAAAACTATGAATACAGAAAATTAAAGAACTAATATAAAAAGACTAGGCTTTATTTAGTGCTAGTTCAACCTCTTTGATGCTCCATTTTCCACCATTAAATGCGTGCTTATGCTTTCCCAGGCGGTATTAGCTTGCATTTGATTGGGTCTCTTGAGTTGAACTCAAGAATGTTGCCATACCACATAGCACTAATGGAGGAAAATAAGTGGTGTATTGTTCCTCTTGAAATTTCTTTTGGAGTAGTTTCAAAGTTGTCATCAGTGACTTTGGTAAACTGCAGACTTTGGTTGTAACTGGCTTAGCCAGACTAATGACTTTGATTTGGGGTTGACTTTAGCAGACTCTTTGAAATAGACTTGGTTTGCTATCAAAGTTGTTGGGATGGACTTTGAGTAGGAAATCACTGAACTTTCATGCCAAAATTAATTTTTTAAGCTAAGATAGAATGCAAAGCTTGGGCCACATTGGCCAAGGGTATAGATGGCTTAGACTATTGGAGCAACACATTGTAGGTGTGCACCTTACTCAATTATTATATCAAATAGTGACAGAGGTTTGACTTCCAGATAGCAATCAGCAAAGGAGTTTTAGTCATATTCACTCCCTCTCTTGTTTTTGAATTAAAATGAATTGGAATGTGCATGCTCAACTAAATTGTTTTAAAATTTTATTTTACAGTATAGGGATAAACATACTGGACTTCGGTTATTCTATTTTAAGTAAGGAATTAGTTAGTGATCCTCTACCTAACAATCCTAAAGGAAGCAAGAAATAGACAGGAGCCTCCGGGCCTTTTGCTAATTGATGGAATTAGATGCACAGTGGTTTTTATAGTTGTGTAGTTCTTTCTATGGCCTTATCTGACTCAGGATGGCAGTAATACCTGCAATCGTTGAACTTTCCACTACAACCATGACAATAGATGATTCATTTAGGTTAATTAGATGATTAAGGATTGCGGGCATTACACTGCCTGTCATCACTGATAAGCTTTACTGATTAAATCAAAAAATAAAATAGTTATACTAAAAGAAAACAAGCAGGCAACATATTAAGTACAATAATGCAATAGAAAATTACAACGTCAATCACATTGTTAAATAAAACAAAGGGAAAAGAAGAAAATAAATGTCTATAGTGGAAGGAGACTAAATTAATTATCAAAAATTACATCTTTTAGGAATGTAAAGTATGATGCTCCAACCTAATAGCTTATGCTATTAGACAACCCACTAGCCAACAACCTAGCTTGTAGGCATTTCAGCCCAAAGCGTCGCCCTTTATATCTCGTTGTTCTTACTAAAGTTGAAAAAGAGAAGGCCTTATTGTTTTAATAAGCCTATTATATCACTGTATAAATCATGCTATTTCCCCTAATCTTCACATGTGGGACAGGGGATGTTACAAATCTAAATAAAACTAAACAAATGAAAGAAGAAAAGGGGAAAAGAGAAAGGCAGGTTTGAAAAATTGGTGCCCATAGGTTACATGCCGAAGTGACTTAGGCAATAGTGGGATCGAGAACTTCATGCATTAACTTGTGCCTTAGAGGGGTTTGAGGATGGATTCAAAAAGGATTTGGTTTCTCTAAGTCGCCCAGTACTCTCTTAGGGCCTTTTCTAAGGTTTTCGTTGTGTTCGAAGGTTAGGTGAAGGGTTGTAGCTATAGGTATAGAAAACGAGGATTTTCGAGGGTTTCTCGACTTTGGTGTAACACATGATAAGTTTTTTCTGATTATGCCATCACTAAGATTTCTAGAAGATGGTTGAAAAACAAGGATCTGAGTTGGGCCTTGCAGGCTTGAACCCGTTTGTGTTTTGGGGCAGCCTACACATAGTTATCTAGCTTTAACTTGTTTTGGCCACAACTTTCTCTTCTAGCCTTGTTTTAGGTGATCCTTCTTTGGTTTAAAAGCTCATTCAGTCTAGTTTTTAATGACTCTAATTCCATAAATTTTGATAATTGTAGAGAAAGAACTAACCAAAAGAGTGGACAAGTGTCACTTTCAGTGCACATCTTGGTAATTGACTAATATCTTTTCCATTGTTGCTCGAATTTCAGCCCATAATAATTCACTAGAAAGCTCAAACAATAAGAAATACAAAACTTTAGAATCTATAATTTTATAATACCTTGATGGGTGAAAATAAGATAAGAATCTCACCTAGACATCGAATTACATCAATATGGGCCTATTCGTTTTCTTCTAGCTTTTTATGGACATTTTTGGGTTTGGATTTTTGGGTTAAGGAAAAAGACACATTTTCAGGCTCTTAATTTTCAGTATCTAAGCATCACTAAGTCTTATTGGATCAGATTATGGTCATCAAACATTTTATAAAATGACACTTTTTATGTGTCTGCAATGTTAGGTGAGATCAGATTTTATTTCAAGTCATGAGCATATCTGACAGCGATTAAACTTCTAATGGTATCATCATGAGTCTTACTTTAAATTATGCCTTCTTTCCCAGTTTTGCACAGTGCGTTACTCCACATTAAGATAACATCACAATCAAGTTACTCATAAGTAGCGATTTAATCGATATGAGTACACAATCAATCAAAATCCAAGATCCACTCAGCTTTAGATATATCTTGGCATCACTAGCTAATAGAACTTTGATGTATGAATCAGGATTCATTATTTGCAATACTAGTTTAAGCTAGATTCTGAATTTTTGAACATTTTCATCATCTTTTTGTTGCTAATTTTTCAACTTAGATAACTCAAAATTTTCATGCCCCTATTATATGGAAATGACAAAATAATTTCTTGTTATTTATGCATTTAAATATACACCTGAGTTTGGGTCCTTTTCAATTACCCCCTTTTTTAATTTTATTGTAATTCTAGTGCATATCCCAACTAGGTTGGTTAGACATATATTTATAAGGGTTTACATAAGTACGAGTATACATCAAGGCCCAATATAACAAATGTTATATGCATACACTATTACACCCTTAATATATACATGATAAAATAACATATAGATTGGCCTTGAACTAATGGGATTTCTATGATGTTAACCCTTTGGTGAAGATGTTAGCAAGTTATGATTAAGTAGGAATGAACTTGACCTATAAATGTCGCTTAATAACCATTTCACACACAAAGTGATAATCTACCCCAATATGTTTGTTACGGCTATGAAGCACCAAATTAACAGCAAAATAACTGGCATATATGGTGTGACAGAAGAGTTGTATAGTGTATAAGAACTTAACTAAAACATCTGAGTTTAACACTAATCACTACACCGCTAGATTTATGAAGTGATGTACGCAGTTTCATGACAGTTAACTTCAGTACATGAGTTAGATACTGTGGGCTACTTCTTTGAATTCCGTGAAATAGGGTTAGAACCAAGGAAAACAACTAAACTAGTGGTACAACAATTATGAACATCTAGCCCAATCAGAATCACAAAAGCCACCATGAGATTTAACCTGGAATTGGCTTTAAAGTATGAGCCATTATTTTTTTGTACCTTACAAGTATCTTAAAATGTGCTTGATATCGTTCATGTGAGATGTGCACGAAGCATGCACAACTTGTAAGACTACAAGTACACAGCATAAGCACTGTCAAGCCTAGTGATGGCAATAAACTGTAGTGATCCAACCATACAACGATAATCAATAGGATCAAAAAGCACCTTATCATTAGTTACCAATGATGTGGCCCTACAAACACTTAGAGTGCTCACAGATTTTACAATATAAAAGCAAAACTCCATAAGCAGGTCAATAGTAAATTTTTGTTAGGAAAAAAGATGCCTAGTGAAGTGTATATCATCGAAGCCCCGCGAAAATAATGGAGGACACCAAGATCCACCTTTGTAAAATTAGTGAACAAAGAGGTAATAAACTAATGAACGAGGGGGCAGGGTTGTTACCATCTAGCAACATATCATCAACATATAACAAAAGAACAAGAATGGTAGACTGACAATAAAACAAACATGGAAACCTTTGGATTAAAGAAAGAGCTAAAGAAATAAATTTAACAATGAAGTGCCTATTTCATACAGTACAATGATTTATGAAGACAACAAACATAATTAGGATTTTGAGCATGAAAAAAACCATGTGGTTATCTCATGTAAGCTGACTCATCAAGAAGCCTATAGAAAAAAACATGATTTTTTGAAATGTCTCAAATGTTGAATTTCTAAGGAATTGGAATGGATGAAAGAGTGAGACAAGAAAAACAACAGACACTGAAAAAGCTTATACATCTGAAGGCAAGGGATTGGGAAAACAAGGTTATGGAGACATAAATTAGGTTTTATGAAGCAAAAATCAAGTATAGAGAGATAGAGATAAAGAAGAAAGAATATGAGAGATGGATCATATCAATGAATCCATCAAATATAGCTGATGATGAGAGAGCATGGTATATGATGCAATGAGGTGAGATAATTAACAATTGGAGGGGTTGTAATCAATAAATTAGTTTTAATTATACAATTTGCATTTTACTTGTGCCTGTTTAGTTTAATTATGCCATTGTTATAATAGGTAATGAATTTATTGTTGTAGGTTGTAATATGTTTGCATTCCAGTAGTTGTTGCATTAACTTCATCTTATTTTATTGAATGCTTAAAATAATTCAATAGCTTTAACCTCCTATAATATCCTTCACTTCATAACAACAATCATTCAAGTTATTTTTCATGCAAAAGTCTTATCAACAGAAGACATGGAGCAACAATAATGCAAGGGTGTCTATATTGTCAGTTCAATCTCTACAATAATTCAAGAAAGCATGCAAAAATTCTATCAATAAAAGGCATAGTACAGTAACATAAGCATATTTGTAATGTCAATAACAATACAAGAGCCAGGAAATACAATTGTTTGCAATGATTGAAGCCAGGTATTGTACCTACTATATAAAAGTATACTCTCTTCTAAAGTGTTACACATTACATACTTAACCAACACATATACACCTAAGAAAACAGGCATGCTCTTTTCCAAAATGTTGCACATCTACATACTTAACCAATATACACCTAAGAAAATCTCTGAAAAATGTCAAACCCTTCATATGAACATCAAGATTTTGATCTTGAAGTTGTTATGGATAGGTCTGTTGAGGCAGAAGCTACATCAAATTTAACTTAAGTTGCGAAGGATAGAATTGTTGGCGTAGTTGTATCTTTCTAACTCACAAGGTAACACGATCTCTATATCCACTCAACGACCAAGTAGGTGCATTTATTTTGATCACAAGGTTACACAAACTCCATATCCACTCTAAGCACTAGCCAACAACCTAGCCTTTAGGCTTTCGGCCTAGAGACGGTCACCTTTAAAAGGTCGTTGTCCTCACTTGGACTTCAAATGGGAAAGCACTTGCTTTTATAGTAAGCCTACTATTTAACCATATAAACCATATAATGTTCCCCTAATCTTCCATTGTGGGACCGGGAATATTATATAAGTGATAAATAATTTCGGCTAAGGCTCCGAATGCATCGACTCTCATTCATTCGCATAATAAACACATTTAAACATTGTTGTTATTTTCCTTAGAGAAGAGATGGTCATGATAAGCATGAGGCATCACCTATTCAAAAGTGCATTGTTGTTATGTGTGCATTAGCTTACGAAGTAGATGCAAATGCCTCGAATGGGTGCTTTCGTATAGGATGACAGTATAGTCCGAATTCGATGCAAATCCGATCCAATTCGAGATAAAATTATCCAATTCGAATCCGATAAAAAATAATCCGATTCAGAGTTCGATAAAAATAATCTGAATCCGACTTCGATCCGAGCAGATTTGGAGAAGAGTCCATTCGATCCGATTAACATCCGATCCGATATCTTTTTCTAATAATTTCAACTTTTTTTGAAGGTAGGAAAATTATAATATGATAACTCTCAAAAAATCTGCATAAAGTCTGCACTGTATCTGCAGTACACTCTTCTTTCTTAGCTAATTTCTTCTTCTCTCCTGATCTATTTCTCGCTCTCTCATCTTTGTCAATCAAAGTTGTACTTTCTCCCTTTCTTCCAGCTCTTGTACTATTGTCTATCCCTTTCATTCTAAAGTTAATTTGCATTCTCTTTTTCCAACACATTTTTACTTTAACACATTGAAATGTTTAATATAAAAAGTTATTTGACATTAGAGAGGTATTTAATATTACACTTACAAGTGAGCAAAAATAAGGTTGGAAATAAAAAATTGTGCAAGTACTGAATAAAAATATATAATCGGATTATACCCGATTATATCCGAATTTAATCCGATTCAAAACCAATCCGAATTCGATTTAACATCCGATCCGACGGAGTCGGGTTTGGATTGGATTTTCATCCGATTATTTATTGGATCGGATTTGGATGTCTATACATCCGATCCGAATCCGACACGTTGTCATCCCTACATTTTCGTATGAGGGAGACAACTATGATGCAATGCATCGAACATTTTGTTGATGACGTTGAGGAATATTTTATGCACTATCACTTATGAAAGACAACACAAGAGGATATGCAACGATTTCTTCATATTAAAGAACAACACGCTAGACTTCCCTAGCATTGGGCGGTGTGTTTATGCATTGGGAATATGATATATGTCCCATGCCTAGGTACATTATGCATCAAGGAGGACAACATGAGAAGACAATTGTAGTGCTTGAAGCTATTGCTCCATCAATTCTTGGGTCTGCCATTCTTTTTTGATACTGCAAGGTCAAAGACTGACATAATTATCTTGAGAAATCACAATTATTTGACAATTTACTAGAAGGACGAACCATAGAAGTGCCCTTCACTATTGTTGGTAACCAATTTAATATGGAATATAATCTCACACGTGGCATATATCCATACTATGCTACGCTTGTTAAATTCGTATTTAAGCCATAATTGCCACAATATGAGTTGTTTATTGTCCATATAGAGTTGGTTAGGATGTCAAGTGAGGATTTGAACCTCAATTTGCTATGGTTCGATGCCCAATTTGTTTTTGGGAGGTTGTAACAATGAAGAAAGTGATGTTAGCATGTACTATGCTCCACAACATAATTATTAATGATTAACGACACGCATATAATTATGACTTCGGCCAACCACAACATGGCTAACCATCAACATGGTCACGCTGCCAAACCTTAGACGAATTGCTGCTTTTAAGGATTGGTTACAAAGAAATACAAATTTCCGTAATAAAAATAAAGGTAAAGGGCTTCAACAAGCATTGAATGAGCATATTTGGAATTGTATTGGAGGCAACTACAATGCTTTACAATGAAAAGCAACCTTTTTTTTTTTTTTTTGGGCACTTGGGAGGGGATGTCCGCTTTTTTATATTTTTTAGGCGTTACTTTAATTAATTTTCTTGTGTTTAATTGATTTCTTTGTATTATGTTGTACTTTTTTTTTGTAATTTCAAATAATTATTGTGTGGGTTTATTTTATTAAGTCTATTTATTTTTTAAGTATTAATTTTTATTATTAATCTTCTTAACAAATTATTACTAGTTTAATTATTTAAGATCAATCTAGTTAAACATCATTTAATTATATTATGAACAAAACCTAAATTAATATATAATATAATAATTGCATTATTTGCATCAAAAAATTGAATTGTGAATTATAAAATAATAAAATAGTGTAAGTGGGAACCATTTAGATGATAAAATATTGAGAACCAACTCAAGTAAGTTGCTCCCATCAATAATGGCAATACAAATGTAGTACCTGCTTGCTGAAGTGCAAATTATATTATGCATTTTTGGGTAAGAGAGCATTATACACTCCTTTCGCAAACATGCACACGAAGGCGTGGGCTACTAGGGATGGTCATGGACTCAAGTGATAATGATGGCCAAGGGTTTGAGCCTTTACATGAGCATTTTGTATATTCCTTTTTTTTAGTTTTATACACTTCTCTTTGGTTTTTAATTTTTTTGTTGGGCTTGTTTCCTCTTCCTACTGTCTTATTTAAGGTTGAGATTGAGATTGTAAATGTCATGAAGAGAGAGAGAAGAATGGGTGTTGAACCATGCGTTAATTTTTTTAGTGAATAATACTTTTAATTTTTTATGTTCTATAAATTATTTCTCAGTGTATAATAGGTTATTTTTTAGCAAACAAAACTTTTTGGTTGAATAACAAGTTAATTTTGATGTACAATAGATTATCTTTCGTTTTTTTTGGTCGTTTTTTAGTTTTATACACTTCTCTTTTGTTTTAAATTTTTTGTTGTACTTGTTTCTTCTTCCTTGTTTACTCCAAACATATCTGAAAAATAAATCTAACGTTTTATTTGAGGTTGAGCATGAATAAAGGGTCTGTGAACCTTACGTTAATTTTTAGCAGCAAATACTTACAATAAGTTATTTTTTGTGAACATTAGATTAATTTTTTTAGTGAACAACACTTTAATTTTTAGTGAACAATATGCTATCTTTTGGAGTACAATAGATTACCTTTTGGTGCTCATTTTGTTAATTTTAATGAACAATACCTTAATTTTTAGTATACGGAAAATTATCTTTGAGTGAATATTAGACAAATTTCAGTATTCAATAGAACACTTCGTCCAAATTTTTTGATAGACAAAAATATGATTAAGAGCAAAATTTTAACTAATAAAAAATATATTTTTTTAAAAACATAACAAGGTTTTGAAAAAAAAGGAAAAAGGATGGCCAGCTAAAAGAAATTCCCCGTAAAAAAAACTTACCACATGTTCTTAAGCATCCTCAAACTTGATACTCAGAAACCAAACATCAACTATTGACCACTGCAGTGTACCACTTATGTTGCAAGAATTCTACAAAGAGATACCCATTCATAAGTTGCGCTGTGCAATTTTTCCCCGACTGCGCTTCCTACATTCGTACGCTATGCAATTTTCGTCGAACTTTTGGATTGGGCTGTGCAATATGCACAATAGTCCTGTACCTTTAGATGTCTAGTATAGTATAAGAATTCTAACAACTCTTGCTCATGGGAAAGTTAGAGCATCTTACTTAATGTCCTGCCAATATTGATAGTGAGCATTCTTGGACATTCAAATATTAAGAAGTGTCATCATTAGACTTACAAGATAGGTAATTTGCAAAAAAAGGAAAAAAATAAAAGAAAAAAATAAAATGACTGTTCATTTTTTTAAAAAAACCATCTTTTAAGGCCTTGTTCTTTTCGTTGGTAAATCCTATATACTAACTTCTGCCAACTTTATTCCACTTCAATAAAAAAAAATTTCAATTTCAACCAATTTCAATGCATTTCCTTCAAAATTTTTACAATTTGTAAGTTATCATGTAAAAATTAATTTTGTAAAGATTATACGTATAAAAACTCATCTAATGAAAAAATTAAAATATGTTATAAATATTTTTTTATGCAAAACGACATAAATAATTATCTTATCCAACTTATTAATTTCTCTCTATTAATTTCAGTTTTTTACTGGATACTTAATTTAAGTTGCAGGATTTTGGAAGGAGTGGATTTGAACCCAAAAGTTGATGTCTAAGTATACCTTAGTGCATGGTAGTGACATACTACCTAGGGGCGAGGCGGTTCGAGTGGCAGCGTTGTGGGCGTCAGGGCAGGGCAGAAATGGGTGCGCCTGGGCAGAGTGAGGGGGGAGGGGTGTCATTTGGGCACAGATAAGGGCTACGAGGGAAAGTATTTGAAAAATCAAAAGTTGTGTGAAAGTGAATTTTTGTGGGATTGCACGTAGACATGATAAGGTATATTTTATTTTTTTCCCAAATTACCATTTTACCTTTTTTTACATCATGCTGAAACTGAACTATATATTTGTATTTTACATCAGACTAATTCATATATAAAATCAATAATATATATATATATGAAAAATTATACATATAAAAAAATACTACTCTCCAATATTAACCAATTTCTATCTATCATTAAACAAATATACTAATTTTTTAAAATTTTAACCTATTTCTATCTGCTTCAACAAAAAAATTAACTGTTTCCACTACAGACCCGAAGTTTTAACCCTCCTCTTGGCGTTTCGACATCTTTCCTCGTGAAAAATTTGAATGCTCTCCGCGCTCCTCCCCAGGCCCTACCCCAACCCCAACCCCCCGTCTCTCTCCTCCTCCATCACTCTGAGACCTAGACCTCCAATTCCTCGTCGATTCGATCGATTTCAATGGAGTTATTGTGAAGAAAAATTCGAAAATGTCAACAACAGAGAAACTGTTTGTGCAGATCTTCGAGAGAAAGAGGTGGATAGTTGAGCATTTGAAGCAGCACAAGCTACTCTACAACCAGCACCTCGCGTCGAAGCTCTTAATTCAAGGAATAACCCCACCACCATGGCTTCTCAACCCTGAACTCCCTTCTTCAACCTCCGATCTCATTGGTAATTTCAATTTCTGCTAGGGTTCTCTCAATTTAGTCAAGTATCGTGTAATCTTTTAATGTTGCGCTAAATTTCCTTAGGTATACGCATAGAAAAATAATCATCTAAAAAAATGTGTTCCAGCCATAGCTATTGTTTTAAGTAGCTACTAATGTTTGGTTGGATGTAATATAATCAACTTTGCAATATAATTATGATTACATAATTTGTAGCAATAATGATTACAAGATAATCTTTTGATAAGAATACTCGTATATACCCAAACAGGGTAAGGGAAACTCACTTAGAAAAGTTGTTTACATTATATGGTTGATTACATCCAATCAAACATGCCATCAAGTTTTGTCTGTTAATCTGATGCTCTTTTGTTAATTTCTATTCAGCAATAGACAAAGAGGAGCTTGTTTCTGGACTACTACTTCCACAACCAGGACCTTTAGTCAGTTATCCTAGCGGCAGTTGCTTTGTGTATGATAAATTAGTTGCAACCGTTGTTAATGATCGGCTAACGCATGCAACGTGTGCAAAAACTTGTGCCTCTAGCAATGGTTCTGAGGGAGATGAGCCCAGCATTATTCCTTCATGTCATATTAAGGACGCTGAACATGGGTCTGGCATTGTTCCTCAATGTCATGTTGATGGCATCGAAGGCATACCCAATTACGTCCCTATGTCTCCTGAAGATCAAAATGTTACAATGAACTCAAACACATATTTGAAGCTAGAAGAGTCATTGGTTAGGATGCAGAGGTCAAGATCCCGCCAGAAAGCATTGGAGCTTCGTAATAGTGCGAAAGCAAGTGGAAAATGCTGTTTAGGGAAGGAAAACAATGTTGGCATTTCTTCTGGCAACAAGACATTTGGATATGATCAACCACTTGAAGGCGTCAGGAAATCTGTTGAATTAACTGGGTCTTCAGCATTTTCTGCATTCATCAATGAAGAAGCAGCACGTGGCGATTGCTTAAACAAGGAAATGAGAAGTGATGCTTGCAGTGATTCTTCCTCGCAATCTAAAGGTAAGGAAGTACAAACTGAAGATGGTAAAAAGAAGGCAGGACAGAGTATTGATTATGTTGAAAGAAATGCCAGATCTGGCAGCAGTTGCCCACAATCCGTTATTGGGGGTCACCAGAATAGCAAAAAGAGCCATGAGGTCTATATTGGTAGAATGATAAGATCCAGAAGTGGCAAGGAACAACTGTCAGAAAATGATGATCCTCAAAATAGAAGAGTCACAAGATCCTGCAGTAACCAATTGGAACACATTAATGGAAATCATGCAATTGGGAATAGCAAGGTTGACAGCTGTAGGATTGCCAAGTCCAGAAGTGGTGGAGCAAAAGAAGCAGAAACGAAGAATCAAAGGAGCAAAGGTAAGAACGAAACTAAGGATTATAGGGGCAGCGCTAAGAACGACATGTCCGTGAAGCCCAAGCAACTTGATTTTGATGACATTGAAGAACCCTATTTGGCCGATAGCCCGGTTGAGGGTAAGGGCAATTTCGAAGAGAAGGCTGGAGATCACAACATCGAAGAGAGATCTGCTTCTCTTCCTTGTTCAACACCTGCTGAAGAAACCTCTCAAAAGCGCACATCATTAGCATATGAAAGACAGGAGGTCTTTGAAATTGATGTTAATCATTCATTGCCCAGAAGCGACAAGATACCTGAACAGACTTCATTGTTGCTAGATTGTCCACCTGATTCAACTGAAGAGCATATGCTAGGAATCACACTGGAATGTGCTGCAGATCCTAGGTTGTCAGGACCAAATGTAGAAATATCTATATCTCAAAAGCGTAAATTTGAGCCTGAAGAAGAGCAAGAGCTTGACAAAGAAAGAAGTAATATTAGTCTGCCTAATGCAGATACTGAAGCCACTATGAACTTGCATAGAGGTGCTGTTGAAGCTACTTTGAGCCCAGAGAAAACTAGCCATGAATTGAGTTTTTGCAGCAACTGCGAAGAAACAAGTCATCTTAGCTTGCCTTATGCAGATACTGAAGCCACTATGAGCTTGCATCCAGTTGCTGTTGCTACTTTGAATTTGAAGAAAGCTAGACTTGAGCTGGCTTCCTGCAGTGATCACAAAGAAGCAAGTTATTTTAGCTTGCCTAACACTGAAGCCACTGTGAGTTTGCCTAGAGATGTCGAAGCTACCTTGAGCTCAGAGAAAACTAGATATGATTCAAGTTCCCGCAATGATTGCAAAGAAACAAGTTGTCTTACCTTGCCTAGTGCAGATTCTGCAGCCGCTGTGAGCTTGCATAGAGTTGTGGTTGAAGCTACTTTGAGCTCAGAGAAAACTAGACATGAGTTGAGTTCCCGCAATAACAGCAAAGAGACAAGTCATTTTAGCATGCCTAATGCAGACACTGAGGCCCGTATGAGTTTGAATAGAGATGCTGTCAAAGCTACTTCAATCCTGGAGCAAAGTAGACATGGGGCAACTTTCCGTAGTGATTTTAAAGCACTATTGGAGACTCAGACTATAGAACTTCTTCCGCCTAGTCCTAGTAGGAATTCAGCTGGATCATTGGCATCAATGCTCAAATTTCCTCCTGTTAATAGCACAAATGAAACTAGAAGTGATCATGCATTTGAGATGTTGAAATCAGGTAGCCATTTTAGAAATGCAGGTTGTCAAACATCCTGCTTTTCCTCCGACGGTAAAGTTGTTGGCTGTTCTAAATTACCTGATGTTCAAGCAGGAATTGATGTACTCCCAGAATATAATGTTAGCAATGAAATGGACGGTTCTTGGCCTTGTTATAAACGGAGGAAGATTGGATATCAGGTTCCTTACAAATCTGCCAGCCCAAGTGTGAGGGTAAATACTTTCCCTGATGTCAATGAGAACATTCCAGATAAGTCCTTGGGTGGTGAGGAAGAGAATTCTTCTTGTCTTCCCCAGAAGTTGATTATTTCTGAAGGTTCAGATGCCATCTTATCAAATTCTGGGTCTGTTGCTAGAGCTGCTCATGGCATCATATATCTTGGCAGCAAGGAACCTGAGCTGACTCCAAAGGTGCAGTATGAAGAGGTATTCTTCTGTTGCTGCTACGCCATTGCTAACAGTTGACACAAGAGAATATGTTTATCTAATCATAGCACCTTTAAAATGTGTGTGATTAAGAAGCACAAACAATGAAGCAAGACACTGCGACGCCACACATCAAAACTTGCTTTTCAAAAACACAGGATATGGCCTAATTAGGTGACATGTATTGATAAAACAATATTCATGTTATTTTTGTGTCCTCTTATTATTAATTCTCCGCACCAAAAGAGAAAATGTTCATGCTGTATTTATTATTTGAACAGCGCATATTTATATTTAAACAACCAAAAATTTCGAAAGTGATGCATGCTAAACATATCAGATAATATGAATATAGTAAGTCTTGTATAATAAAAGTTGTAAATGTTTTTTTAATTCTCTATCTGAAACATATTGAAGTGTGTCGAAGAATGTTGGTGCCCAATACATGTTGGGCATGGATACATTAAACTGAAGAGAGTGTCAGTGCCTCCTAGCGTTCCATCTTATCATAGCAGAATTTATGAAAAAAAATTTCCCCAAGATTTATAGACTGCATCAGCTTACTGGTGATAAAATTTGCCAAATGTCATTGTGGCTTTCCTATGTCATTGACCTCTTCACCTTCTGCACCCCCCCCCCCAGGGCAAAGTTAGCACAGGGAGAAGTGTCTTGATGCCCTTCACATGTGAACAAAAAATACTATCAACATCCAGAGCCTCAAATGTCAAGCACGCTACAACCACAGAGTCCTCAGATTATTTTCCTGTGCAAGAAGCGAGAGAAGCTCTGACAAGCACTGCACATTGCATTGGGAGGTTGTCTAATAATTTGGAACTCGCTGAAGTGGGAGGCCAAGGTAATTCTACAGATAGATTGACCTTTGTCCAAATGACACTAGATAAAAGAGAGTCTCTACTGGGAGCAGACAAGTTAAAATTTTCAATTGGTTCACCACTTATTGAGCGCATGGATGTGTATGATGCTGGTGCTGATGAAATTGTGCCTGAATTTGAGAGATTCATCATAGCTCAGAAGAGCGAGAGTGTACATAATGCTGAATATGGGCTCCTTAGTGGCGAAATCCCAGTTCTAAGTGAAAAAGCAGAATTCACCAATTTGCCTGAGCAAATACCCGGACCTGTGAGCTTGAGTACTCCAGCATCCCCTTTTCCTACTGCATACAAACTGCACTTCACACCTGGTGTATACCGATCAGTGCCCAATGGGCTTATTGAGAACATTGACTTGACAAGCGACATGCTGTCCAATGATAATGCTTTACAAGGGAAATCCTATTCTGACTATTGCTCATTTCCTGGCAAACGACTTGGGAGGGATATCAGCATACCTTTTATTTCCCCTGTGGGAAAAGGGTTTGAAGGCATCTCAACTAAATCTGGTTCTTCAGGTCAGCGACTTAGCAGTAATCCGGAACTTATTTGCTTCCCCATTCAGGAAGATCCTGAAACCAGTGAGGAAGGTGTGGATGTAGATGACACATGTGACACAGGCATAAACGGATCTGCTGGAAATAGCTCCATTAGAGAACCATTGCGTGATATTATTGCAATGAGTGAGAGCATTCTAGCTTCCAGCCATGCAGTTGAGAGAGGTAGTTTAGAATCTGTAACAACAGAAGTCAGCATTAGTGAGAAGCATAATAAAGACAGTCACAAGAATGAAATGCATCTGAGAAGTAGAAAGACCAGGCTAGGGAAAGAGAATCAGAGTTTGTCTATTGATGCTGATAGAATAAAGAAGCACTCTGGATCACTTAGCAGCAGGTACAGCAAGCCAAAATTGTCAGAGAAATCAAGCTTAAGAAGCAGAGGACAAAGTTTGTCAGAGAAGGAATCAAAACGCAATAATATTGTGTCCAATGTGAAATCCTTTCTTCCACTTATTCAGAAAAAACAAGCATCTTCAGTTGTCCCAGGTAATTTGCTTCTTTTAGTTCGAAAATAATGTGGATTTTTTAGCATTTCGTATTGGAAACTACTGGTTGGGTAGTGCCAGTGGCCTAAAATGACACCACTTTCTTGCCTGCATTCCTTTTTCTCCGTTTTCTTTATTCTTATTTTGATCCTTAGGTTGCAATTCAAGAATTGCTACCTATAAAGTATAACCCCATTATGCCAGTATTTCTTAACTGTTTCTGAGCACTGAACTACTGATAATATGTAAAGAAGCATAGCCTTGGTTCTATTGGCTCTATCATCTTGAGATGTGTTTTAGTGCTTATTTTTGTAATTACTATAATATGCAAAACTGTGATCTTGCGGAGCCAGGACTTAAAATACTTCATGTGTACAGCTAAGAAAGAAGTCAAAGTTAAGGCTCTGGAAGCTGCAGAAGCTGCCAAGCGTCTGGCAGAAAAGAGAGAGAATGAACGCAAGCAGAAGAAAGAAGCATTGAAGCTTGAGCGAGCAAGACTGGAGCAAGAAAATCTGAAGCAAATGGAACTGAAGAAAAAACTGGAAGAGGAAGAAAAAAAGAAAAGAGAAGCCGAAAATGCAGCAAGAAAAAGACAGAGAGAAGAAGATAGGAAGGAAAAGGAAAGGAAAAGAAAGCGTATTGAAGAGGCACGGTATCAGCAAAAACAAGCAGCGGAGAAAATTTCTGCATGGAGAGAAGACTCAAGATGTGAAATCAAGGTGAGGTTATGTGCTTTTCAAAGTAGTGAGTTAGTATTCTGGTTCCCTCTCCCCCCGAAGGTCTAAGTATTGCATCTTTGTAGGCTGGGAGAACACATGAAAGGAAGACTTCCAATGATGAAGCTGACAGAGCTGCAGAAAGAGTAACTATGTCAAGAATTCCTGATGAACTGGTTGGAAGTGACGGAAGAAAAGCTGATAACGCAATGCCATCCACCCATGATAACAAGTCTTCTGCCGGCTCGTCTGATACAGGAAAGGTAATGCAGGGCCTATCTTCTTCATTCTTTTTACATGGGTTTCAGCCGACGTGTCATCTGTAATAGTTCCTGTGGGGGCCATAGGCCAATGAAGATTGACGAGGATGTTCTTTTAGCTGGCTTTTGAATAAAAGTTGCCGGTCAGCTGTAGCCTTACCCCAAAAGGACAAAGAAACAGAAATAGAATAAGAGATGGAATGGAGCTACCAGCGATAGATAATGAGGTCCCTAAACTGTTTGAAATAATATGATCCATTGCACAAACTTTAAATTTAATCAGAATAATAAATACTTGGAGGCTTTAGGGATATAATAAAACTTTTTAATTTTGGTGGTGTTTCTATTGAGACACATCCAATAAAATGTTGCTATCGTTTTTTCAGGTGGGGAGCATTGATGTTGCTGACATTTCAACACCCAATTGTGATAAGTCAGACAAGCTGATTAGCCAGACCAGCAAAGAACAATCATATGACATATCACCATACCAATGTTCAGATGATGAAGAGGAGGAAGAGGATGATGTGCCCAACAAAAAGTTTATTCCAACATGGGCCAGGTATGTAGTTGCATGTGTCGCCTACTGCTCTTGGAGTCAGTTCTGTAAATTGAAATGAAATTTGGTGGTGGTGTCTGTACATATGGGTTGGGAGATTTGCTTAACTACTTGCTTATTTTGGTTTGTTCTATGTGTAAGTTGTTCTTGCTGTGTCTACTGACTTCTGGTTTGCTACCATGTGCTGCATCATCATGTTGGGCAGTTTATATTTCATAGAGTGCAGTGAATCATGGGCAATTGCTTGTTTTCTGCAGCAAAAGTTGCGTGGCAGTAGCTTTATCCTCACTCAAACAATTAGATCCAGACACCATATTTCCTCCTGGAAGCTTTTGTAGTTTAGAGGAAGGTAATTTTTGTTGCAGCTTATGTATACTTTGATGAATTCATCTACTATTTCATACAGCTAAAAGCATCTCTTTCTCGTCCAGTCCTTCTGCCGAGAAGATTGGCACAAAAGTAAGAGTGAGGAAAGGAAATGGGGGACTGTTTTAGTTTTCTACTTTCTTCTCTATGTGAGATCAATTTTTACAGGGCAAGGAGCTCAGTAGCAGGTGTGTCCCTCTTTGCTCCTTTTCATTGATTCTTGGTGTATCCTAGCTCATTTAGCCATTTTTCTGTCTTCCTTACTCATATGCTAGGATAAAGTTCGTACAGTCAAGGTAGGGTTTGCTCCATGTTGAAAGCCACTCGACTCTAGATGAACATAAATAATAGTTGGCTCAGGCTAGTCTAGCCTATACCTCTATGACTAGTGGACCATTCTTTGCAAAATGCCTATTAAAATTTTACCCATATCAAATTCACTGTTCTAAGTCACAACCCAACTCTTCCCATGAGCTATTTCATCTTGTAGTTGTGCTGCTACTATCTTGTACTGGAATTAACAGTCTGTTTGGTTTTTGACAGATCTTTGAAGTATATATTTTGACTTGTCAAAACTTGGCTTCTAGAGCTCCTGAAGATGATTTCCACCAACATAGAAGTAGCTTAGGAGTTAGGAGCCTTGGTTAATTGCTGTATATATTTTTCTAGCTTTTGGCACCATTAGCTCTTTTCTGCATGACCCTCCAATTGCTCATTGTTTTAACCTACATTAACAAAGAAATGGCCCGGAATAATATGGCTCTGTAGTATTTCAGAACTGAAGAGTTAAGGAAAAGCTTCAAAGCTTTTGAAGGCAACCAACTTCGGCAAATATTAGGATATTTGGCAAATATTAGGATATTTGACTCGATGCTTAGGCCTCTGTTATTTCTAACCAAGGGATAGATTTGCAATAACATTCATGTTGGTTATATTTTTTGTATGTACAAGATTGTAGCTTCTATGCTGTCAAAACCAATGAGCGCCTTTTTTTAATCTTTGTGCTTTTTCTTTTTTCAAATAACGATCCTGCTGAATAGCGCCGTTGGGGGCGATGATTAAACCCATTGAATACAAGAATGTCTTAGAAACACTACAAAGCTACTGTGGGTATTTTAGGGGCAACACAAATATTAGTATGAAAAGAAATTAATGCAATATTCATTACCATGCCAATTGTTATAAGATACTATTTGATTCTTATGTTTAATGAGTCTTATCTTTTTTTTTTTTTTGGGGGGGGGGGGATTTAGAATTTCGGTAAGGAAAATATTATTTGAAAATGTGGGCTTAGAGAAGCTTCTAAACATTCTTCTCCTACAACAATATTGATCTCAAATCCAAGGACTTGGGTTTTGAAGAGATAAGTTCATTCATCCGTCCCCATCCCACCAGCCCTAGCAGTGAATAGCATTCACCAGGCCTAGTAGCGTTCGTTTGAGTCGGCGCTGGTGATAATCGGAGCTCACTTCACCCTCCTCTGGAGGGTGGAGCTCTGGGAGTCACTTTCTTCTATTGTAGCGTTTGCGCTAGGCTCAGGGGCGGTTGAAGGAGTTATTGTTTGTGGAGCAGCACTTGTGTGTTTCTGGTGTGTGGTGGTCTTGGCAGCAGCTGGTGTTTTTTCGACAGTGTTTTCAGGTGGTTAATAGAGCGCGTCCTGTGCCTTTCTTCTTCGACTCCATGGCAATTCCTTTCGAGGCATGTGGGAAGCCAATTCAGGCAACGTTTCATGCTATGAAGATTGTGCTACAGCACCTTGGATGTGTTTGGTAGGGGTGAAAATCATTTTTCTGGAAAATGATTTTCTCATTTTACGGTGTTTCGTAAAATAAGAAAATTCGTTTTTAGGGGAAAATCATTTTCCTAAAAGTATACGTAAGTTGATTTTATATTTCATGGACTCTCACATGGTCTCGAACTCTTTCTCTGTTCTATGTCTATTTCCTCGACATATGGTTCGAAGATTAAGGAAAATCATTTTTAGCTTTTTTGTTTATTTGTTGCTAATCAAACTCATTATTCAGAAAATTCATTTTCCCTTTTACCAAATAACTGAAAATATGAGCTGAAAATCATTTTACATGAAGAATTATTTTACATGGAAAATTATTTTCTAGGAAAATGGTTTTCAACCTTGCCAAACACACCACGAGTGTTGTCAATCTTAGAGGACTTCAGTGATCAAGGTAGGTGACTCTTTTACTTGCATGGCTACTTTTAATAGAGCTTAAGAAATCATCTATGTTCTGGGGGAACTTACATGTATTTTGTCCAAGCCCTCGTCCTTGCAAATTTCTACCTCCAATGCCTATAATATGGTGTCTCATGTGAATTTTCTTTTGAAATCATCGAGTTGTGAACACCTTCATTCAATTTTCATTGAGAACTTGCCTTCTAACATCAATGTTGAGCATTTATTATTTTTGAAATGTGGTTGATGCTTATGTTCCAAATCGAATTGTTAGAAAAAAAGGGCATAAATTATGGGTTTGTCATATTTAAAGGCAAAGAAGAGGCTGATAAAGCAATTCTATCACGACACTAGAACCTTATTTGGGGTAACCTAGTGTGTTTTAGTTGGGCTAAATTTCAAAAAAAATTCCCATAAGAATCGAGCGTATTCCAAGGGTTGTATTGAACTGGACGTGGGTTCCAAAATGTAGGCTTGATGTTGACACTTCTCTCGTAAGGAATGACTTTGACGGGGGTAATGTTGGTCGTAATTCAGCGGAAGAGGTTGCTGATAGTTTAGAGGATATCCAAGCTAATGAGGTGTCAGATAACCAAGAGAATGTAGAGCCAAATCATTTTGACACAGTTAATTCTTAAGGTGACCAAGAAGGTTGCTCCAATGCTAGCAAAACGATTTCCCTGCCTAAAGAAACTACAAAGAGTCACCCTACTTATATAGGCAAACTGAACCCTTAGGAAAAAAATCTTACAAGGATTGTGTTGTGAGCATATCTCCCAGTAGTGATGTTAAGGAGCTTGTGCATTCCAGTAGTGACGATTGACCTTTTGTGCAGACTACTAACAAGACTTCTAATGTTAAAGAAGTGGTACAAGAGTTTGCCAGGTAGGGCTCCCCTATCTCTATGAAAATTGCTCCATAAAAGTTTAGAGTTAGGCAAGTAGTTAGGTGTTTTGTGTCATAAGAGATGAGACTTTAGCTATCAGGAGGATTATGAGGAGTTTGAAAATGGAAAAGCAGACATAAGTTCTACTGAATCTGGTTGGGTTCATTGAGGTCTTATGGCAATTGGGTTTTTATTACTTAGAGTGGTAGACTAATAATCACCTATTGCATGTTTTGCAGTTTTGTGCTCTTCTTGTGTTGGTAGCTGTAACTTTGCCTTTTAGCGGTTTCTTTGTATGATGCCTAGTGAAGTCTTTATGGGAATTTTTTCTAATTAAAAAAAAATATTCTTCTTCTACATGTTTGAGGTTTCCCCCTATGTTTGAGATTGAGAATAATGTAATATGGCAAAGCCAAAGATAACAATAATTAAAGTGGGAGGTGTGTAGAAATAATAGCCATAGTTTATACTTTTTTTTTTTTTAACAGTATAATTCTTGTTTTGTTGTTTGTTTTCTTAATATATACATTCTTGTGCTATAGATGGAAGGTTGTATTAGGCTCTATAGATCATGAAATATTACAATTCACATAGTTCAACAAATATATACTTGAATTAGATACTGCCTCCATTCAATAGCGATCGTCATAGTTTCTATTTTTGTTTGTCCAAAATATTGTCACATTTAATTACTTGAATTAGAATATTAAATAATTGGAAGACTTTATCCTTAATAAATTGAAATTTTAAATAGTTGGATAATTAATTAATTTTTGATATAATAAACCATAAAAATGATACTATAATTCTAAATAACATTTGTGGCTATAGGTAAACTAAAGTAATAAATGCACTTCTTAAATTGTAGGTTTTTTTTTTTTTTTGGGAATGTATGTCATTCGTAGTGGGATGCGGTAAATTTTTTTAAAAAAAGGTCCCTTGCCTATCATCTCCAAGGGAAACCTACCCATATTATTTGAGAAGATTGCACTTCTATGGTTGACATCATATGAATTCCCCCCTCCCCCAAAAAGACTGCTCATGAACCTTGCCAACCAAATATACAAATGACCATTTTCTTTTTTCTTGGAAGAAAAATGGTAAATTAGATTAAGTCAACTACGTCATACATTATTGAATACCAATCAAGCAACATTCCCAATTGCACCAATATTCCAATTCTTAGATCATGACTACCACAAAAGTTGTGGTTGTAAATCTGATATTGCCAGCAGAATACATGACTTAGGATAGCAAGACTACAAAATGCATGTTCCACTAGGCCATGCCTTTTTGAATTTGCTTGCTAAGATTGACAACCTCTTTATACGCCTGTAATGTCCATTTTTGACAAAGAACGGTTACAAATTACAACAAAGATACAAACATCTATTTAACATAGAATATTCACAAAAGCGCAAAGAACGAATCAGTCTACATTAACTGTATTATAACCAATAGCTTGCAAAGCAGAATAATATCAAGTGCACCAAATAGATGTAGAGCGAAGTAACATCAAGTAGAATTGGTTCGTGGTCAGCAAAAGGGTATTGGCAAGTTGGCTAATCAATAGATCTTATCTTTCTATGTAGAATAACTAGTAAAATAACATTTAAAAGTATTTAATCTCTAATAGTTTGCATGTGCTCTGGCTAAAAAGGAATCCATGGGCCCAAGGCTGACAAATGGGCCACAATGAGATCCGCTTCCGCAAAATTTGAAGCTTCTAAATGAAAGCACTCATAATTAAAGTGAAAGCCATCATTAGGACATGGCACATGAAGTTCAATTTTTCACCATAATTGGTAATTGTCACCCAACTATTCCTCCAGCTGATTGGGTTGTTAGCATGAAATTTTAAACCCATTTAAGTACAGTGAATAAAGTTCATTGGAAATCATCAGCCCGCGAATGCATTGAGACTGGGGGAGAGAGGGGAGAAATAGATGGCATGATAACCAATGGCACAAGGACAAAAAAGGGGGGCAAACAAAAAAAAGAAAAAGAATGAATGATAACCAACGACATTGGTATACAACAAATGTATGATAACTTTTCACGATCCAATGTTTTCAGGTACCATTTGGCTTACATTCTCTTGATTTTCTAATGTTTCTGCATTTACCTACTTCTTTTCGTCCTCCTTGTCCTCCTCGCTTTGTCCCTTCCTTTCTTTGTCTCCTATCCTTTTGCTTCTTTTCGTTCTTCTTTTGTCTGTTCATTTCTTGTCCACATCAGTGATTTCGTTCTCCATCTTCTAGTTCTTCATTTTCTTGTTTAGATCAATGAAGGAAGATAGCAAGGCCATTGTTCTGGACCACTTGGGTTGCCTATGGCCCCAGAGGCAATTGTATACATAGCTACTTTGTGTGTGTTTAGGTTAACGTCTTCTTTTTCTTCTCCACATTGGTGACCTTTCTGAGTTTTTTTAAGGCTCCTCCTTGTTAGGCTCATGGTTCTTTTTTCTGCTCCTCCTTCTCCTACTCTTCTTTCTTCCACTAGTTCCTGTTCTTACACCACGTGTGAAATTCCGTGATCCTTTTCTATATTAGGTTCAACGTACACATTGTCGTCACCACTTTGCTCCCCTGTGACCCTATCACACTCCAACTCTCATAACTTCTCCTCCATACTTTCTTTTGTTTTGCACAATTGAGCTTCCCGTTCCTCTACCCTAACCAATAGTTGGTCATGTGCTAGCTTCACTTGGTAGCCATAGATAAATTAAAAATATAGTAATCATTTGGTGAACCTGAGCATATTTCTGAACATTGAGAAGTAACTTCCACTGCTTTTGTAAGGAATTTCAAAAATTCTTTACTGTTCATTATCTATTTGATGTGATGACATACTCCCTCTGCTCATCATCTGAAATTAGGAGGGTGTAGACTACCTGATGGTGCACAATCAAGCATATAGTACATAGTTTACAATAAGATAACTTTATAGCATGACTTCTGGATTTACATAAGAAATTTACCTCATTGCCTGTCAACTTTCTTAGGAGCCGAACATCAAGTTTATAGTGCTTTATCCAGTTGCAAAACTGTGGAAATTTTGGTCCTGGTGTCTTTGGGATAACTTTTATGTGCTCATACAACCATACCTTCATCACATAAATAATTGACATATTGATTCGTAGTTTAAGAAAAAAATTGATAATTTGACTGACAAAAATGAGCGAAAGGTGCTTACAGTTGGTACTAGCATGCATCCATTCATATATAGATACCTACCACCAAACCTCGTTGGTTCTAGAGCTGTGCCTTCATTCTTGTCAGCTCATCTACTAAGTGCTTGTGGAGAGCCTTTGCCCAAGCGTAATATGTCATTTCACTTTCTTTGTTTATATATTTGATAACATCAGGCATCAACACTGATGCTTTATTGAATAGCTACATGGTCATTGTCCAGGTGATGTATAGTCTTGTCCACCTTTCAAGTTCTGCATCGCTGTTGTATGATTGTTTGATATACAAATGCGAAAGAACATCGGCGTAATTCTTCTTCTTCTTGTCCACTTTTCTATTCACGTCCTCCCAAGTGTCAGTCTCTTTGCTATTTGTAGGCCTATTACTTTTCCTTCGGATGGTAGACAAGTGAGTAATGCAACATTATATAAGGTGAACGGAATTAGGTATCTTCAGATATGAAAAGATTGGTCTGAAGTTTTTGACTCCTCCAACAAGAAGAGTGAAATTTTATGGTGTGCACACCAAGTAGGGTACAATAGTACAGGAACCCACATAGTGTGCTTTATGGCCTATCTTTACTTGTTTGTTAACCTACCGTTCGAGTTCTTAAGCTACATCGATGAACAACAAGTGGACACTGATGCCACGACACACGTTTTGATTCATTGGATGAAGAACTGTGATCGCGTTGATGCCTTGAACCTTAGCCATGTTGTTGCTTATGTTTTTGTTGCTTGGATGAACAACTAGCGTTTTCTTTGGATGTGTCAAGTACCATTCTCTGTGAATGTCCAACCAGCCTTCGAATGAGAACCATTAGAGATTACTCAGTGCCTCTTCTATGACCTCTCCCACCACCATAGGGAGCACACCCAGCTCCCCAGCATAGGCCACAGTCATTGCGTAAAACATAGCTTGCACCACCTCGGGTATATCCACTTCGCGAGCAACTTCCTCTGCATCTTTCTTTAGAAAATCCGAGCATAACAACCGGTAATCTGGCGGCAGCAACTGGGGAGGGTGAATGAGGGATGGTCTCATCCAACTTGGTCCAGTGAAAGGCCTCCCAAATGTGTAAGGTGTTCATCCAAATAAGCAACCCCATGAGGCAGAATCGAGAGCGCAAAGACACCTACCACAAAAAGATAACCATAGCCAAGAATTCTTAACCCACTCTCGCTCTTATACAATGTTGAGACGCGGACACCTACAACCTTGAACCCAAGAAGAAGGCAATAAATAATCTCGATGATGGTGTAAGTAAAGAATTAAAGAGCTCAATCACTCAAAATATTTACTCCACATTCCACCTGTCCGCCTGTCAGGCGGAGGTGTCCCGATAAAATGTGAGGGGGTAAATGATTTGGGCAAACCCCTATGTTCCCTACAAACATCAGTAATGGAAGTACATGCCCAAAAAGAAGGGGCTCCAACCTTTCCCTAAGCAGCCTCTTCCAAGCCCACTAAGGGAAGTACATACGTGAAATTACGTATTTATCCCTAGCTGCAGCCCCTATAAATACTCACCTGTCAGATCTAAAAAAGGGATCAACCTACACAAGAAATTCACACTCTGATACTTCAGGAATCAGAGATTTCCCTTCTCGAGAAAGATCTCCCCTTCCTGAGAAAGACTCAACCTTTATTTCTCTGAGAGCATTCTCAGCCTGAGTCCCAGTTTTTGAAACTTAGACCTGCCACGTCAGTAAAAGTTTCACATTTTTGGAACTTGCATTACATCACCTTCCCATTCAATGGAGCTCAATCCAGGATAATTGAATTAAATATTTCTTATAGAGCCCACCATTATACATATTTTATTACTTTTATCATTTTAATATTTTACTTATATAGTAACTTTATAGTTTGTATGAATAATTTTTCATTTTCGGAATGAAGGAATACTTTTTTTCGACCGAGAAAATATGTGATTTTATTTTAAATTTCCTAGAAATTGATTAGTAATTTTTTTGTGGTTGAACATGATCATAAGTAATGAATTTGTAGTGGTTGAACGAGAGCACGAAGATAGAATACAATTAAGAAAGTAGTTTAACTAAAAACCAATATAATATGAAGGATCGAAATTTAAAAAAAGTACGACATGAAGGTTCAGCATTAAAAATAAAAGTACAAGATAAAGGTTCGACATTTTGAAGAAAATACAATGCAGAAGATCGACAAGTAATACATAACAACTATGATTGCGATCTTTGTTACGCTGTATGTCGGTTTCATATTTCTTCTACCAAGTCCGATTGGAGACTTGCACGTAGATCTGGGTTATAAACTTATGCTACTCTACGAAGGTAGGCCGCATAACACAAGTGATGGTCTCATCGGGCATCAGGTAGCAGGGTGTTGTCCGCCACATCATCATAATCATAAGCAAGGTTATACGAATCACGTTTGTCCTTAAAAATCATGTTGTGGAGTATAAAACATGCTTTTATGATCATACCCAATTCAGCTTTGTCCATATTCCGAGCAGGGCCACGGATGATGGCGAATAGAGCTTGTAGAACCCCAACTGCTCTCTCCACGTCCTTCCTAATAGATTCGTGCCGGTCAGTCAATAATCTTGCCTTCGGTCCTTGAGGAAGCGGGATAGTTTTGATGAAGGTCACCCATCTTAGATAAATACCATAAGATAAAAAGTATCCAATATTATACTTGTGACCATTGACCATATATTCATATTTTAGAGTCCGACCCTTATACAGTTGTTGGAAAACATCAAACTAGTGAAGGACATTTAAATCGTTAAGACTTTCCGGACACCCAAAGAAGACATGCCATATCCAATGGTCATATGAAGCAACTGCTTCGAGAATCAAGATGGAGACTCTATATATCCCTTTTGCGAACACTCCTTTCTAACCTGATGGACAGTTCTTTCATTTCCAGTGCATAAAATCAAGTCTTTCTAGCATACTAGAAAAAACATAGGCTTTTGCAACTTGTAGAAAACGACCAACATCAGTTTGGGTTGGTTTTCTTAAGTACTCTCCCCCAAACACTTGAATGATTTTGGTGGTAAAATTTTTTATGCACTCCATAGCAGTGCTTTCACCAATCTTCATGTACTCATCGACACAATCTGCTGATATTCCATAAGTGAGCATTCGCATGGTTGCGGTGCACTTGGTGAGCGGCGACAACCCACGCCTACCGAGACCATCGTACCTCAATTGGAAGTACTCAAAGCGACTACTGAGGGCGTCAACAATGTGAAGGAACAAGTATTTTCTCATCCGAAATCTACACCAAAAATGCGTTTCGTTGTAGGTTGAGTCTTCTATGAAGTAGTCTTTGTGGAGACGATCATGTGCTTCTTATCGATATCTCCTTATAAATGTTTTCTTTTTTCTTGGCCTTTGCGATGATGATGAAGCTCTATTCTCTTGTCTAATTTGTCTAATCTTCAGAGCTATATCTAATGCCTTCACGCCAGTTTCATTACTAACTATAGTTTCCACCATCGATGAGTCATCACTAGAGGACTCTAGTATGAAGCTCAATCCATCAGTTGATGATGATGAAGATAAAGAAGATGGATCACTCATTGTGTAATACCTGTGCCAATAATTAAGTTCATAAATGTTAGTGAAATTTAGAATTATATATAATTAAAAGGTAAGCTAATTAAAATGTATACTTAACATTCCACTCATGAAATTAAAAATAAATATTTCATTGCATAAGTTAAAAGCGGTTCCATTACAACAAACATTTCTTAAAAGAAAAAAAACAACATAAACATAACATGACAAACGTAACATGGCACACACGTCTTGAAAGAAAAAAACTACAATATGGGTTTCAATCTAAAGAAATGTCAACATCAAAGAGGATGATGTTTGGCGGCATCGGCTCCTAATTTCTTCTTGCATTGGACCGTATCGAGCTTGATCCTTGGGACACATCTCAGCGACGTTCATTTTCAAAATCTTGTCTCGTACTTCATCTCCTTAAGTCTTTGATGCCGATCTCTTAGTTTAACAGCTTTCTGAGCTGCATCCACCTTCTTTTCTTATGCTAGGACATACCTTTCAAACATGGTGCTGTTCTTCACATTTGTGTCCCCAAGGCTGGTAGCTCCTTGGTTACAACTTCTAGCACTGGGTCATATGCTTTCTCCTTCGTCTTTCTCTTGGCGGCTTTTCTTCCAATAGGGTGAATAAGCTTCAGTTAGCGTATCTTCACTGGCAGGAGTTGTCGGGGTGCCAGGAGGAAACAGTCAGTTTTACCTCCTCGACCTTTTTTGAAATGATTTTTTAACTCCTCACCTATTGATAATAATTTGCAGCTATCTTCAGAAACTTGTTTTAGTTTTTAACTCCCCTCACCTTTTTCCTTTTAGATAAACTCTTAGAAATTGCATAAAAGGTCCTTGGATTGGCTAAACTTATGCAAATAAGCTATTTTAAGGGTCTAAATAGGACATATGCTTGTTTTTAACGACTAATCTTCTTATAGTAACTTTACAGGTAATAGTTATCACAATCTACTACTTATATCTTATATATTATACTTTTTGTAGTTATAGGTCCACCATACTTAGCAAAATAATTAAAACTCAATAAGCGAGGTTCAACCATTACCTAAATTTAGTCAGCGCTAGACTCCGACGTTCCTCTAGCTGCCGGTTTACAGAGATTGCTAATCTCAACTACACCTTCCTTAGATCAGGCACAATACAGATCCGTTTCGTTTTCTACTTCGGACTGTAGTCACTAATCAAGTTCTTTATATTTTTACAGAATAGTGGAGCCTTAATCAAGAAATTATAATAGTTAGGATATAAGGTTCAATTAGATAACATTCCCTACTGGGAAACTTCTTTTATGGAAAGCTTGAAATTGGAAATATTACAATGGAAATCTTAAAGAGGGACTTAAGCTAAGATCATTAGAGATACTTGCTCATAGAGAAATGGAGAATCCTGCCTTCCCTTGTACTCAAGAATGTTCAAATGACTGTGTTCCTTTTCAATATTCGACCTCTCCTTTTATAGAGGGATGGGATACTTAGGATGCCCTATTGGCTACAGTACACGCTGATTTTCATATGGCTATAGTATACGTTGACTCTTCACATAACTACAGTACACACTTTATTTTACAAACTAGACACTTGTCAAAATAGTACAATAATAGGGCAGTTACTTTTCATAGCTTTTATTGATTACAAGACTAGTTATCATTATTGAGATTCTGCATGCCTTCATCTTCAATTATAAAGAAGGTAATGTCAGCACAACGTGAGATAGTATTGACAATCTCATTACTTGAATTATCTATTAAAAGCAGATTGTTGAACAATAAGGAAAATTATGCAAAGAACTACTATGATAATCCACTAAAATTTTGGAATAAGGATAAGACATTTGCAAAAATTACTTTGTTAAATCTCAATACTATTATCCGAGTCAAACAAATGGTTTATACACACCAAGATATCCAAGAATTTGATAAACAAATAAAAGAACTTCTGGATAAAGGATTAATTATAAATAGCAAAAGTCCTCACACCAGTCCCGCTTTCATGGTAAGAAATCATACAGAAGAAAAAAGAAAAAAAGCAAGAATGCTAATCAATTATAAAAAGCTTAATGATAATACTGACTTTGATGGTTATTATATCCCTAACAAAACTGTCTGTTTCAATAAAATTCAGCGAACCTCTTAGTTCTCAAAAATGGATTACAAAAGTGGTTATTAACAGATAAAAATGGATGAGAAAAGTATTCCTTTAACTGCATTTAGTGCCCCACTAGGATATTATGAATGGATAGGTAATGCCATTTGGTCTTAAAAATACACTTTAAATATTCCATAGATGAATGGATAATATCTTTAAAGACCTTAATTATTATTGTTTAGTTTACATTGATGACATCCTTGTCTTTTTGAAAACCATAGAACAACACAAAGGTGATGTCTTAGTTGTCACCCAAAGATGCATTGATCATGGTATTGTACTTGGCAAGAACAAATGCATTTATATAGAACAAGAAATTGAGTTCTTAGGCCTGGAGATAAAGACTGGACAAATCATCCTTCAAAAGTATATTTTGGAAAAAATAGAAAATTTTCCTGAAAAAATTGAAGATAGAAAGCAATTAGAAATGTTTCTTGGATGCCTTACTTATGCTTTAGACTTTATTAAAGATTTAGCTAAACTAAGAACACCATTGCAGTAGAAATTCAAAAAAGAAGCAAATTGGACATGGACTATAAATGATACAAAGATTGTTCAAAATTTCAAAAAGATGTGTAAAAATCTTCCTATTCTGAATTTGCCTAATGAAGGAGATGATTTAATTACCTCCAATTATATCTTCTAAACCATCATTATCTAGATAATCATCAAAACCTTCGTCTAGGTGAAGATGTTCTGGTTCCCATTTCTCAAATAACTTAAGAAGATATTTCTTTCTTTTTTCTGATGAGAGCTTTCCAGCTCCGACGTCGAAAAGATAATCAAAAATATCTTCAGACACTGCTCCTTCCACCTTCATGTACTCTTTAAACTCATTACCATAGGCGAAAGTAGTGTTTGCACACTGCATTAACATTTTTCCTTGTTCAATTAATGCCCAAAATTGATGATAAATATTGAAAAATCTAATAGCTCTTGCTAAGTAGGATCAGTAACTAATTTCCATCGTCCAGGAACCTATTCTTGTTTGTTGATCATCGAAATCGTTGTAATCAATGATCTAAATAAGATCATAGGCTGGTTCGGCTTTTCCATTTTCGTATAATGCGCTATACACTTCCAAATTTAGACATCTGCTAACTGGAATTTTTGTTGGACCTTCAAGAGATGTAGGAACCTAATGGATTCTTCTATACATGCATTGCTGAAATTTCGTTAGTCTTGAGAAAAATAGGAACTTTGGATATGGGATTTCTATAAAATAAAGTACTATCCCGTACTCCCAAGCTGTAATGATAGGGTCATTTGGAGATATTGAATTTGGTGGGAAACTAACACTACCAACTTCAGACTTGTCGGAAGAGTAGATAGTTGCACACCAATACTCCCAGATATCATAGGAGTAATGATGATAAAAGTCGATGCAGGCTGCATACCACTCATTGAGCCATTTTTCTTGAACATGAGAACTTATTTTTTCTTGAATATCATAAGGATATCTAAGGTAATTAACTTGTAACTCTAGAAAGAAAAATCTTTCGACTATTAGGTAAGCTGTACATAGTAGATCAAAACGTGATCTACTTTTTCTATGGAATTTCAGGTTATTAATAAGGAATACTAGAAGGAGAAACCCGTTCTAGTAGGAATGACATTGCATTAAAAATTTCCTACTTTTTTGGCAGGAAGTCGGTTTTGATGATCACCATTTGCGAGTTCTCGAGTTAAACTGTCTGTCAGAGAGTTCTTCAATCCCTGTATATGTTCGATAGAGAAGGAAAACTAGTTAAGTCATAATTGCCAACGTAGAAGTTGCCCTTGCGCTTGCATATTTGATAAATTCTTTTTCACAAACCCAAGTATTCATTGGCAATCAGTTCGAATAAGAAAAGGTTTTGGGGCCAGAAAGATAAAGAACTTTTCAATTCTCCTTATGACTTTCTTTTTCTATTGTGGGATGGTTGCATTCTGTCTCATTAAAGCTTCCACTGGAATATTTGCAGAGTTTTCCTCCTTCTTTGATTTTGAGTACCACACTCCCGTGCTCATTGCTTGTATCGAACAACCACTATCAATGTAGGCACATAACTCATATCTATTATATCCCTCCAAGTATACTTTTATTGGGATATAGATGCTATTAGGAGTTGTATTAGTAGCTTTATAGCGTATCTCCATAGTTATATTTTTGACTAATTCATCTTCATAGATTGGTTCACTAACTGTCCTAGTTTTGTATCCAATTACCTTTATTTCTAGACTCATACTTCGATATACACTGGGTCTTTCAGATTCAAAACTCATTCTACTCATTTCACTGGTCATGCTATTGTATCATCTCCTTTAAGCTCTTCTTTAGCTGATGAAGATTCTTTTTCCTAATCTAATCTTATACTCATGCTTCATAATGATTGGGGTTTTATGGTGATTTTACCTCCTCATCAATTTTTATTACACTTTTCTTATTGATCTTTGTGGGGTTGGGAAAACTAGATATCCATAAATGATCGATTTTTATGTCCTAAGGATTGGACTTAATTCTTTGGATCTTTTGCATAGAGGTGGGACTTTCAATTTTTTTTTGCTTTTATCATTGTTACTTTAGTCTTTGGATCTATAGTATTATCTAATTTGTAGATAATTTTTCAAAATATTTTTAACGGATATCCCCCTCTTTTCATGTCCATCACAATTGTTTTTGTTTTATGGGATATGAAGTTTTTAGTAAATTCATTCTTTAGACTCACATAATATCCAGGTCGACAGCTAAATCCTACTAATCCATTACATAAATTAGTCTTAATCCCTATGATAATTTGATTATTAAATTTGGTATGCTTAATATCATAAAGTAAAGTGTAAAGATCAATATCTTTTACCATAATACTGTAATGAAGTGATTTGAACTTGGACACTTCTGACATGGATATACCTATACTTTCTATCTTTATTATGCCTAAGGATATTTTCCCAATTAATGAGATTAGCTTCCCCAACGTCATACTCACAATCCTTTATCTTAAGATCTTCTTCCATCACTTCACATATGTATTTGCTTTTTAACTAAAAGATGGATTTTTTATAGATCTTGTCTTTTTGGATTATAGGAAGAACTCAGTCTCCTTTGACTTCCTCATGATCATTGTCTACAATAAATTCTTCTCCTTGAAAATCACCAAGGCTGACAGAGCTACCGTCCATCATATGACTTGTTTCTTCATAATCACTTTCTTCATACTCATTGTCCAATGTAGTCTCAACAATCCCTTTGTTATTACTTAGAGGTAGATCTGATGCCTCACCTTCACTAAACTCAACATAATCTAGGCTTTCCAAAGTTTCAATAAGTTTGTTATTCTTCCTATTTTTGCATTCATTAGCATAATGTCCTACTTCTATGCATGCCCACCATTTGCAATTGTTTTTTCCTGCAGGGCAATAAGCAGCTTTTCTAAAAAATCTATGTTTTTTAGGACTTAGTTTCTTAAGTATTTTCTTCTATATTTTTCTCCCCTTTGCTTGTTAAAGCTCATTTTCTTATAAAATTTTCTTTTTCTTCTCTTTTTAGGGTCTTTTCCCCATTGATGAGGTGAATCCCAACCAGTTAGAAATTACTTCTTAATTTTCTTTTGCTTTTAGAGATCAAGACATTGATCATTGACCCACTTTCTTAAATAAGAGATTCTGGAACCAAGGGTGTCAACGACATCTGTTTGTTCAAGCCACGCAATGTGTTTTTCATTGATTATGAAATTTATCAGATACGATAATTTTTCATAGAACATACCAAGATTAGTTTCATTATGCCCAATTTTGTAATAATATTCACTAAATTCTCAGCAATATAATTTTTCAAACAACTCATATCCCATAATTCTATATTATTAATCTTTCTCTACCATTCTCTTGCCTTTTCTTTGGAATCATGTTTAGCTCCTATAACTTAAGTTTCAATTTCCTTACATAAATTCTTGAACATTGCAGCTGGTGTTTCCATCATTCTTAATGTATTTTTACCATCTTCAGTTAATGAATCAATACCAATCAGCTACAGTACCAGAGAAACTATATTCAATGTAGTTTAGAAAATTTGCAGTAGTCCAGGTAGTATTTAGATTTTCATGCCTCTTTTTCAACGTTCAAATATTTCTTCTCTATTACGAGCTCTATCTGCGTTTAAGATGTATCCCGTTTAGCTAATCGGAGTAAGGCCAATTTCTTCAAAGGTTGTAGTTTTCCTTAGGATAAACCCAAAGAAAAAATTGATTGTACGTCTGGTTAAAACGTACCTAGGTCTTATAAAATGAGTATTTCTTCTAGATGGTTTACAAATTCTTCATGTTTAGGAACAACATTATTAACCAGATTCGTCTCTATTTCTCTTGAATCAAGTTCTTCTCCGAATTCATTAATCTTATCTTCGATAGTCATTTTAGCATATTTTTTATCCAATTTTCTTCTGACCTCTTTTAAAGGTAACACATTAAGATCTTCTAATTTAATCATATTCATCTGCTGATATATTTCTTCTTCTAATTGGATATTATTAGTCTCTTCATTATCATCAGATAACATGCTATGCTTATCACTAATGACGCTCATAATTTTATTTAATTCTTCTGGATTTTGTTCTTTTTCAAACATATTTTGTAGTTCTTCAAGAGTATATTGCTTATACTCCATCATCTTCTTCCTTCTCTGCCTTTTCAGCTAATTTTTGTCATGATTTTTCTCCTACTTTTTTTTGAATTTTTATATCTTGTAAAGGAAATGAATTCTTGTTTTTTTGGATATTGGAAATGATATTTATGCTGAAATAGAGTACTAATACTGGAATTAGATTTTCCGCTATGTCTAACTTCGTTAACTAGAGAAAGGTGGATTACTAATATTTGCTTCTTAAGCTTCTTGACTGCAGCCTTAATTTTAGGTAATTTTACTTTTAATTCTAGAACTATATCAGTTATATAGTTTAATTGAGGTGTTATTGAGGAAAGTCCTTCTGATGAGTAAACAATATGTGAATAATTTGGTCCAGGGCAAGCAGGTGATGATTTAAGCATTAATCATAGTTAATTAGCTTAATTATCTTGATTATTTTTGGTCACATGACTCTGATACCAGATGAAAGAGGATCGAAAATACTACTTAATAAGAGAAAATGCACTTGCACAAAACTAAAATTTTCGAAAGTAAGTTTTTAAGTATTTGGGTTAAATTGCAAATTTTAAAAGTTCAGGGACTTAAGAAAAAAACAGAGGGTACCTAAAAATTAAATTACATAAACGTCGAGGTACTAAAATATTAATTCAAAAAGCTCAGGGTTAAAAAAATCAACGGCTAAAATGTGAGGGCACCCAAATGTGATTACCTCGTGCCGGGAGTGTCGCTCTCAAAGAGCGCCCCACTCTCATTTATCCTCAACCGTTTGGAAGATGCTTCTGCAGATTGATCGCAGCAAGCCTCCCATTTAGGTTGGTCCTTCAATAGTACCCACTAATGTATGAGGTCGAAGGGTTTTCCCACCATCATATAATAGCATATAGATCTTGGGCTTTCTGGATAATGTCATCCTCGTTCGCCCCACTTAGGTTTGCGTGGTAAGCCGGGGCCATACAAGCGCACCACTTGGACACAAGTGGAGCTGCTCAATTCCAATGGCCATTGCAAACTTTCGATGTTCTCTTCGCAGCTCCACTAGGAGCATGCTGGTTGTAGGCGTAGGCGACCTTAGTTCAAAATCCCACCTTCTTTTGGTTGGCTCCAATAGGGGGTTTGTGCTTACATTAATCAAAGACTTGACCAAGCAGCGGTCCTCTTCTAATATCCACTTGGAAGCCACTATACCACCCTCATTTTTGGCGGGATTGGGTGGAGGACAAGGTGATGATAAGGTCATACAATCAAGTGGTGGTGGTTGATAAAGAGGGGGCATTGAACTATAGTTGAAATTGGGAATTTGCGGGGCATTGTGGCCCTGTGGTGTGATGTTTGGTGGTGGTAGGTACTGTGTGGGATATTGAGGTGGGTAGTGTTGATGGTATTATGGGGGGTATTGCTAGTTTGGAGGGTTTGGGGGAATGTTCGTGTTTGTCCCGAGTTCTCGTTGTGAATTATCCCCAATTAGTAAGTTCATGAAGGATTGTGGATAATTAGGATCCATTTTAAATAAACACATATAAGTTTATTGGATTTTAAATTTTAAATTCTAACATTCATCTTTATACATACACTAATACGAGATTAACCAAGCTCAAAGCACATTGTAAACATAATTAAAGTTAGACAAGGTAAAACATTCATCTTTATACATACACTACTCACATTTCACATTTCAAAATTTAGATTTACGAATACAAAAAATTAATTCCAACAATTAAGTTAAACATGCTCACTTTTACATGCTTCTAATCCTACCAATTTTTTTTTAAAAAAACATTGACATACTTCATATTAAACATAACAAAATGCTAATTTTCAATTCTAAGATATTCAATGTTCAACTTATTCACAATTCAAAATTTAATTTATAAATACAAAATTTGTATGTTCAATTTAAAGTACACATGTATGTTCAATTGATCATGCTAATTGGCATTACAATTACTCTCACATTCTAATATGTAATTTCAAAACATTGTAAATTCTATAATTTATATATTTAATTTTATTCCCAAATGTACACTAAATTCTAACTAATAAATATTGTAAATTATAAACTATATTTCTAACTAATTTTAAAATTAACCATGTCAATGTTTAATTATGTAATCATGCACTTAACGAATTTACATCACAACACTATTTGATTCTAACATGTTAATATATTATAACGACAACTTGAATTCCCGTGTATTGAAAATTTCATAATTTCAAATTTCACAAATTTAACAACTCAAACATATAAATTGAATCTTTTAAATTTCTAAAATTAACTTAAACACACTCACTTATAAACATTTTACATTTTACCAATTTAAAAAACTTTCTAACAATTTCATATTAAAAGTAACAAAATGTTAGAATTTCTTACAATTTTCTTCACTTCACTTTAATCATGATTCTTCAACTTTATGAATACCTCCAAAAAAGGTTGAAAAAAAGCCACAAAACAAAATTGATTAGTTCAAATATATAACTAAAAATGTTTACTTAATGAAAAACTAAACATAATTACATAATAAGTGTTACTTACACAATTTTTTTTCCTCTTGGAAATTCAATTCTTTCAATCTCACAAAACTCAAAATTACAACAGCAATAGGGAAATCAATATGAGTGAGAGTAAAATTGAGATAAATTTTTCACCATTTGATGTATGTATTTATAGAAGAAATTATGAAACCAAAAAAAAATTCAAGGCCAAATAGCCGTTGGATGCCCATTTTAAGGTCCAACGGCTATTTTCGGCCCAAACCCCCATATCTCGACAGTCCGGTCCAACGGTAACAAAGCTTTTTTTTTTTTTTTTTGAGCCTTTAAAACACATCATCTCATGTTTGAGGCACGCATGAAACACTGCGTTTAGGGGTGGAAAACAAGAAAAAAAAGTCAGTGTGTCGATGCATTTTTTCTCCCAGCTGCCAGCTCCTCCTGGAAATGGGTGTCACATGCAAGCCGCAATTCTCCATGCGATTCTCTTGGCTGCCATTGCTCTAAACACTAGGCATTTTCTTTCTCCTGAGACCCTTGCTGACTTGAACATTAGAGAGGCGTTCCTCGGATCCAACATTCGAGGTGGGCCTTTTTTTGCAGGACAGAAGGAGGAAAAGTGGAGTCCAAGCCCAGTACGTCCGCCATCACAGCACGTAAGTCCGTTCTTTTCCGTGTCAGCCTTAAAGAAAATCTGTTTCGAAACAATAACCAAAAGATAGTTTATTCCTAAAAGATAAACCTATGAAAGATAATAAAAATGTCAAAATGCTTCACATATGCAAATATCAAGATATGGTTATATTTTCTTATTCTTCCTTTATTCTTATATGGCCTTCTAATAAAAAGGTATAGGAATCTTAGGTATATCTCAATATTTATAAATCCAATGCATTTTGACATTTTTCTTATTATTTTCATAGGTGAGTGTTTAGAATAGTCAGATTCAAGATATTCTTTAGTGTTTAAAAAGAATGGGCTTCCTAATGCGATAGAACTATTCTACGTGAGTATTTTTATCCTCTTTTAGTTTAGTATCTTTTAGTTTTCTTATTTAGTTGGATCCTAAGCCATATAAGTCTTTTTATGTATTAGGGAAAAATCATATTATGAATGATTATTGAGTTAATTTGAGTGGGTAGATATTTCTCGGTGTGAGAATTTTTCAGATACAAATTAATCTAAGAGTGTCCTACACCAACTATCTCCTTTTATAGGAATAAATTGACTAGGAGTTTAAGGGTGTGGGGTTGCCAACACTACCAATCGAGCGTGTTGATTTATTTATCTGCTTACAAAATTCTATTTGGCAAGAAGCTACATCTGTGGTTGAACTGCTACTTTGTTTAGAGAAGCAGAGGGATTATAATCTTTTCATTTGCGCAACAAAGTGAGTTGGTTTCTTGTTTGTTTTTCTTCTTTCGATCCCTATACAAAACTGGCAGATGAGTCTTTTTTTCAACCGGGGAAGACAGATGCAAGATAAGAATAAAGAAGTAATAAGAAGATATGGTATATGTCAATATTTGCAGATGTGAAATATTTTGATCTTATAATTATTTTTGTGGATTTAACTGTTGATTTTCTTCTTAGCCGCTAATTAATACCCTTTGTGATCATTCTTTTAGTTTTCTTACTCTTTTATGTTCCTTCACTATTTAGACTCTCTATTGTGCACTAGGGAATCAGACTTGATGAATGAATTAAATTGAATTTTTTGAAATACTTGTGAGTGCTCCCTTGATTGTGTATGCATTTCTTCAATGAGAGCATCCTAGATCACATCTGCCTCAACCAAATTGGCATTAGGATTCATAGGTTTGTTGTCCCCTTTTCTGTGCCTACACTGGCAACATGATTCTAGGGTTTTGCACGCACATAGCACACCTTAATTTCCTAAAACTTGGATTAACAAACGTCTTATGAAACTTATGACATTTGCTATCATGCCTCTTAAAAATCTTATTTGTTGTCCTCTTGTCGGAGTCAGCTAGATTTGTGCTTAGCGAAATCTCTTTTGCCTCTTCCTCCTTCATGGATTGATTGGGTTATGCTCTTCAACAACTATATGCATGTTCACCTCTTGTACAATCATCTACTTCCTCTCATGCCTTAGATGTTACTTGTTCTTCCAACATTCAAACGGTTTCTCAATTAGGCATCCAACTATCAATTCTTTTGGCAGTTCAATCTTCTCATATTTAGATCTTCCAATTCCTTGTTATAGTTGTTAACGTGCGACTTGAAGTCCTTTTCAACTTTTCATCTAAAAAACCAAAAGTTTTCCAATTGCAAACTACTGATTTTGTGCACCCTCTATTGAATATTTTCTTTATTAATGACTCCCAAATATCCTTAGCCTGCTAATAAGAACTGTGTATATCCATAAAAAATGTCATTAGCTTGGTATTTAGCATGGCTTGTCTACAAATCTTATTTGGATGCACCCACGAGTTCAATTTATTTTGATAATCTCAGGCGTCTTCGCTGGTAGATTTCGAATCTTTCGCACAAAGGCGACCCAATATATTAATACTTAAAACACTTTTTCTTACCACCATTAGCGGAGTCAATTTTAAAGTGCTAGGACATAGTTTACTAGTGAGCAATAAACTGGAATCCATATCAAATAACTAAGGCATTATCCTTAAAATTACTGGAAATAATCTTGAAACGAAGGTTGCGAGGCAATAAAATAATGTCAGATAGGATATTATTTTCTGCAATGTGTGTGACTCCCTTTAAAGGTGATTCTATCTCTGTTGAGTATTGACTCAAGTGCAAGACGATTTGGTGGCCAATGTCCCAAGGTATAACAGATGCTTACCAACCATGTGCCTTCACGGGTAAGATGATAAGAAAAATTTAATGCCTTTGTGCAACGCAAGAAAAATAAGGAGTTTTATTCGGTGGTAGAAATTTTATACAAGTAGATAGAAATTAATTAGTAAGTTTTGTTGTACCTCTAATTGTAAAACCCAAAAGCTAAATCTATAGATGAAAATTATGACCGTTGTTAATGAAGCCGCCGCAGCCCTAGGGCCTCGATCGTGTCCTTGCGTATGCAATTGTTCTTTTGAGTTTGTTTAAGGGAAGTTTGAGTTTTGCAATATTGAGTAGAGTCACTACCATGTTTTAAGGAAAACTAGGGTCATACCCCTTGCAATGCAAGAATGTAGTTCAAACATATTTAAAATTGTATTGATAATGAAAAAAATAACTATTAATTCAAATAGTAAAAAAAGATATGTTAGATTACTCGATTTAAGAATAGTTGAGTATCTTCTTAAATTTCTTTTCCATTGTGATAATATGCACTCTTTATTCTTAATGTCCAACTCACATTATTTTTATTCATTTAAATAATTTATTTATTAAATATTTATTTTATATAAATGTTAAATTTTGTTACTAATTAATAAGTGGTATTCACTTTAATATGTTGAATTGATATTGCAATAAATCTATACCCATCTTAACTCAAATTGGGTATCCTATGTGGCATCCAATACAAGAATTTTAGTCAATTTTTATTTTAATTTTATTAGTATAAATAGCATAGAAAATATGTCAATTTTAAAAGTAGTAATAACCCTATTACAACATAATTATTGTTTTTTAGTTATAATAATTTCTTTTCTTTTTCCATGTGCATGTAAATTATCACTTGAAATTCCTTTTGTATTTGTTTCATAATTATTCATATACTATGTTCCCAAAAATCTTTAATATGTGAGACATTTTTTGGTGGGCAAATTTAGTAATTAAATAGACTATCTTTTCATTTAACTACTTTAATAAAAATTATATAAAAGTTGGAGTTTTACTAATTACTATATAACTTATGCAAAAAAATTAAAATCTTAATTTAATGTAGCATTGCATTAACTTAGCGTACATAGACCATTATGAAGTCAAGTAATCCTATGTGGTATTATACATGATATTCTATGTATCACTTATATATTGATTCTATCCAACTTTTAATATATATAGGGTTATACCCTTGCGATGTAAGGATGTTAGTTAATTTTTGTCTTAATAATGTAATATTAGTATAACTAATTAATAAAAATATATTATTTTAAAAGTAGATTAATAATTTTATAATAGCATAATTATTGTTTCCTTTATATTTTTCTTTAAAATCACTCTAAACTTCTTTTGTTTTCATATGGTAATGATTTACCGTTTACCATTTTTTTTCATAATTGTTGAACACGTCACAGTGTAATTAATTTGTGATGGATATTTTTTAGGAGTTAAATGGACTATATTTTAATTTAACTTAATTTTACAAAAACTATATTACAATCTTATAGATTACTCTACATAAGATATATAAAAATCAACCCTAGATGAATATTCATATAGAATTTAACACAATCTTTGTACATGTTGTCTTATATATCATTCATAAATTATCTTATGTGATTAAATTGTTATATGGTAATATGATATTACTCATTTACAATGACCTCAAGATTTAGACTTCAACCAAAAAAAAAGTAGTAACAATTAAAATTAAGGTAAAATTTGATTTTTTTTTATCTAACTCTATTCTTTTAATATTGAAAAATAAAATGAATCAATTTGAAATAAAAAAAATCAATTATCATACACCAATTTAATCGCATAAGGGGCAACGTTTTCAATTTTTTATTCGATTTGAATGATCCTCCGTGATCCATCATGGACCAAATAGGCACTAATATTACATCTTTGAAATGATATGTTGGCTGCCCCAGTTATAGTACTTCTTTGTGGTAAAAGATTGTCACTTGATTTCAAAAGTTATTTACTTCAGTCTATTGCAATTATATTTAGATGTTATATCAATTAGTCCAAGCATGCTTGCTAAAGAATTTATATGATAACAAATGTTGATTTATACAATCATCTTTGTTAGAGTGATTACTTCATGTTTCACGATTCTTTAGAAGTTAGTTATATTTATGGTTTGTGTTTATTACTATAGGTCTTGTACAGAAGAGAAAAAATTAGTTTGAATACTTAAATTTTTTTAGTAGCTTCAAATGACAGGTTAAGGAAGGTTTCTTTTTTTTTTTTAAGAATAGAAAAGAAAGGATTCTTGAAATCATGAAGAAACAAGATTTAGTCACTTTCCATCAAAGAAAGGAACAAAAATTATTTTTGAAAACACACCTCAATCCCATATAGTTGAGAAAATTAAGAATAGAAGGAAGAAATAGTTGCAATTTTCAATAGATACATTTGCTTCTCAAAATTTTATAAAGAGAAAATATGGTTATACTAACAAAAGTGCACCGAAAGTATAACGACTCAATATGATTGATTCATTTTTACTTTTATTTTTAAAATTCTCCATTTTGCATGGTGATATTTTCTATATGATTGTGCAACATTATGTAGTCTAGATTTGGTATCCATGTTGTCAGTGCATTTAGAACGGCTATTTTAAGAATATTGTTGTTAACTACTTTTCTAATAATGTGTATTGTCTGTGTTAATTTATTATTTTAGAAAATAGTTTCATTCTTTCCTAAATGTGTTAATTAAGTACATATTACTTTTTCACCAACTTATATTCTCTATGCCTAATGACATATTCAATACTTCCCCTTCCCACCAACCAAAAAAAAGAAATTTCAATAGTTTTTCGACAAAGATTTATTAGCTCTTGTTGGGTATATTTTTTAGGAAGCGTTTTTGCAGATATTTTAAATTTTAACTTCAACGTAAAATACATCTCCTTATAAAAAGGTTTTTTAAAGCTTTTCTTTGGGTTACTAAATAGGAAATATTTGTAAAAAAACATTCTGTAGCAATAATTAATCTCAACTTATTTGCAAGCAAAGTACTACACGCAATCTATATCAGTCAAGTGGATTAGTTTTTATTTTATTCACACATGATTATTCTTTATTTTTTTAAGTATTCAAAGGTCTAAATTGTTATCAACCTTATACAGCACGAGTCCACATTAATATTGCAATAAAAGTAATCTTGATATACTCAAAATCAAGCCACCAATCAAGCAAATTATTCATTTAGCGATTTAGATAAAACTACTTCCCAGACCCCGCAAAAGCAGGACCCACACTGAGAGTTGTTGTTATTGTTGTTGATTTAGATAAAACTAGAGTAATTTATTCTCCGTAGTTGTCTTCCTTATTTTTGTTTTCCCTCCAATGCTCAGTTATTTTCTTGCATGTAATCTAAGATTATAATTTTATATCCTTACTATAAATACTGCTATTTAACTGATCTGTTAAGACATAATTTATATTAGTATTATTTGAACTTTTCATTTATATTAGACATGAATAATTTATTATTTTTAAATCCACAAGCCTTAGACGTGACATTCTTTTTAGAAAGGAATGACAGTGTAAAAAGAAAGTAAGGGTGGCCAAAATTAAAAATCCTCTAGTGGAATGGCGCACACATACTAGTCACTACTCACTGCTCTCATTTGATCGTCACGTTCTCTTGCCATTCCCTGAAAACACTTAACTCACTCCTGCGGCAATGACGGGAAGAAGAAGGAGCAGCGCCACCAGAAGAAGGGGGAGAAAGCGGCGGCGTTTTCGGAGAAGTGGGCCGTACTGGAAGGCGGTCCTAGTCTTGGAGGAGACTCAGTTGAACTTCCGGCGGATGAATGGTTTGCGTTTTTGAGGGAGAATGTACTGGAGAAACCCGCCTTTGGAAAGGTCATGGATGGCCTTGTGAGGAACACCATTCGCTTCACTGTTGAAGCTTGGACTCGTCAGTTCGCTACTCTTCCGGTTTTTGCAGGGGAAGAACTCGCTTTGGTTGCAGGTCGGTCTTCTTCTTCTTTAGGAAATGTGTTTCTTTCTTTTTTGTAGAGATGTATTTTGCATGGTTGAGTAGAGTTTTGTTGTTTGAATGGTGTTTTCTGGGTTTGATTATTGGATTTGTTAACGACCCAATGGCCAATGATATTCTGGGTTTTGGATTTTTCTTTTCCTTTTTTTGGGGGGGGGGGGCGCTTAGCTAGCTTCGTTCTTCTATATAGCCGTGTAATTTGTTGTAGTTCCTGTTGTACGGTTGGCACTTGGTGTTTTTGCACCTTCTTTTGGGTGGCCCACACGCGAAAAAAGGTGGGGATTTCTATGGGTATGAAGTAGATTGATGGTCTTTGTGGAAATGGTGTAGCAAGGTCATAGGGGGATGCTTGTGGAAAGAGAAAAATACAAGCTAGTTATAGGTTGTTCTTGCGTTTGTTCATATTCTGTGATCTCTTAAGTAAATGCCCTGGTGTGATCTGTGGGTATGTTCAACCAATAAATTTCACAATAAAATATTGGGTGATAATAGAGTTGTTGATACAGGCCACAGAAAATCTTTCATCAAGAACTTTATAATTTTTGTAAAATGTTATCTTCTCATGTCTATCATTGGCTGACATCCCTAGTTACGTTATCCATGTACATATTTTTGCTTCATGATGTTGGCTGCAGCGTAAGAAATGGTTTAGAATGTGACAAGAGAGGATTATTTGGACTGTTATTCGTGATTTTTGGTTTCCAGTTTTGGCCTCTGGATGTCAGGATTTTAGGCTTTTTTAAAATATATTTTGGTAATCAAGATGCTAAATCCATGAAGCCAAGAATGATAATGGCAGTCATAAGTTGTAAGGGTATATTAGACATCAAATCTCACTTTTCCTTCTTCCTGTTGTCAGAACTGAATGTAGGTATCATACATTGAGTGTAGCTAAATGCACAATATCGGATGCATGGAAATGCAGATTCGTTTTGGTTATAACTAGGACGTGAAACTTTCAAAGCCTTGTAGCCCTAACTGTAATTTGTACATCCGTCTGTCTGGCACTGTCTCCTATGGAACATCAGGAGTAAATTTGCGTGTTTTTCTTATAGCCGTGTTTATGATGGACCCAAAGAAATGTATTCTCTGCTTGGCACCTTGGCCAGTCTTTTGACTCAAAGATGCCGGTTTTAGGTAAAAACAGCAACAAACCCTCTTTGCCACCTATGTCATAGTCCAGAATTTGGAAAATATGGATGAGATTTTTTTACAACTTAAGTATGACATTGTGACATGAATTTACACACATAAACAACATGCCAAAACTATAGCAAAGAGAATGTGAAATTTGAATGATAACGAAAATGCTCAGATGAGCGTTATTCTTCCGCATACGAGCATATATGACTTCCTGCTAGTTGGAACTTAATTAATTGGATATTTAATACAGGAGCAGTTTTCTTCTATTACTTGTTTATTTAGACTTGGCTAATGCTTGCTTATGGCTGGTTTTCTATTTTCATCAACCCTTTTTGAGGTTCGGCATTATTCTTCTTATTTCTTTGTTGGTGTGGTATTTACATCTATAACATGGTAAGTGCATCTATTTCAGCTTCTCTTGATGGAGATAGAGTAATTCAAGGCAAGTTTTATGGTTTTGGGGGCCAAGTGGCTTTAGCTCAGAGTCATGCAGACGTTGTTGAGCGTTCAAGAAATATGTTCAGAGGTTGCATTTTGCTGCTTATTCTGTTTTAGCATTGGGACCTATCTGGTTTAGTACTTATGTTTTTCTTCTTTGTTGATTGTAGAGGCTGTTCCATTCTTGCTGCAGGGTGGAGGTGCAGACCATTGGGTCTTTAGTCGTTCCGTGGTAAGTTGTCACATAACAAGTGTGTGGCTTTTAAGAGAATCTCTTTTTTACTTTTTGTACATCACTTTTCCCTGAATGCCCATGCATTTTCATGTCAAATTTGTCATGTATTAGAGACTTTTGTGAATATTTGCTGTTAGTAAGGACAGCTAAACCTATGTTAATGCTGTTGGTAATTTGGCATGAATGTTGAATGATAGATGCAAACAAACTTCACTAAAAAGGAGGCTGTTTTCAAAAATTGTGATGTAACTTCTTCCAGGATGGTTGGATAGGCTCTATAAATAGGTTCATTGTACTATTTCTCATAGTTTTTTGGAGGAATTCAAATCATCTTCTGCTCATCAGGGTTTGATTTTGAATGCACTGTGTTCATCTTAATTTAAGAAGGGATTAGAAAGGCATCATTTGTTTTCACTTGGAAGTTCCCGCTCCTAATAGCATATTAGTTCATTTTTGCTTTTCCTTTAGACATTCAACATATACAACATGAACATTCAGGTCACCTTTGCAGTTGTTGCCTGGATTCAATGGTTCGGCGGATGATGCAATTGGCTTTCCCTCATATGATCCTTAAAACTGTTTGACGGAGTTACCAGAGGATGTCCCATCCGGGGTTCGCTGTACTGAGGTATGGCGAAGTTCTCATATGTTTCTGTGAGGTGCATCAAATCTTACCTGGTTAATAGTATCTTGAATCCTTGGTAGTAGACTTTTATCTTTATTTTATAGCTGCATGCTAGTAATGCTGAATTCATCATTACTTTGTATCCATCTTGACTTGATGTGCTGTTGAATGTGGAGGTGATTTCCCCTTCTGTTTTGACATGGATCACTATTGATATGAAAAAGTAGGGACTTAGACTGCATTGAGGCTTGACATTGTGTATGGTAGAACTCAGGAATTGTTTCTAAGAAAAGCTAGCAGTGGTGTTATTGAAGGATTAGATAGATTGCAGAGGCGCTTGAAGGAAAGCTAGCATCTGAAATAGCATCTCTTTATAAAGTATGCTTATTTGATCTGTGTATTTAGGACTCCAAATGCATGAAGGGCTTCATGGGGTTTAACTTCTAGAGTTCTTTCTAGGACTTGCTCCTAATATTTGATCACTGAGAAAAGCTATCTTTGGCAATGTTCTAGACTTTCTATAGGAAATTATAAAAATTTGATGGAAAGGTATTGAACTAATGTTGCAACACGAAACATGTTAATTCTATGTAGAAGGCTTGTGAGACATGATGTTTGTGACAGACTCGAGAGGTTTTGGGCCATGATGGGTTTTCGTAAAGGCTTGGGGGATTGGCTGGTCAGTTTACACTGCCCCCAACCCCCCCCCCCCCCAAAAAAAGAAAAATAAAACCTAAGAATATTGTGATAGGTGCTGATTTGTATCCTACTGCCTCAAAATCCTTTATCGGCCTGTGCATCTGCGGCTTCAAGGGTCCAAGTCTTTCCCTTTATTCCCCCCCTCCCACCTCAGCAGTTTTTGGGGTCTAATGGACACAGAAGATGCTTTTTGCTTCGTTCATCATGTCCTTGTTGTGTTTATTATTGGCCAACGTACCATTTTGCTGGAAACCAATCAAATGGTTTGGTTACCTTCTCCTTTTGAATTCTAGAATACCTAATTTAACCATTCTGTCAAAAGGATTTTAGAACTGTTTTGCTGAGTGTTGTATCAAGTTTAGTCATCAGTCACATGTTTTTAATGAAGTCGACATAAGCGGCAAAATAGATAAACTTTCAGTTACAGGATGTTACATTAATCAAGGCGGAAGTGTCATTCTTATGCTCAGAAGGATAAGCGACTTGGTAAAAGCTTCTTTGAGATGGATACTCATATGACTTATTAGCCGAAAGGATGAGAATATACTGTCAGAATTTGGAGGTCCTAGTAGCAAGCTTAAGTTGTAGGTGTTACTATATATTTATTCTTTTGACATGGTTAAGAGTCATACCAAGTTCTAAAGCCAAGCACTGCCTGCCTATCTAAGTGGATGGATATGTTTTCTTACCGTTAGATTACATGTTGCTTACACACTTGTGGCTTTAATTTATTTGAGCTTTTTTGGCCTCTGGAAAATCTTCAGGCATTTCTCTTCTTGGCTGGTGATTTTCCAACCAAGGATGACTTCTGCAGCCGTGAGGCCATTCTTGAACTTCTTCATGAGCTCAATTCTCCAGCAGGCGATGAGAAACTGCTTGTGAGTACCTTGTACTCTCATCCTCCCTGCCTCTCCCCCACCAAATGGGCGGATCCATGTTATAGCTAGGGGTGTCCATGGACACCCCTAGCCCCCAAAAAAGAAAAATTTCTATTTAAAAAGTGGTTAATTTAGTAACAATATTGATTAATGGATACCCCTAAAAAAAAAAAAATAGTATATATTAGTAACGATGTTAATTTATGGACACTCCTATTCCAAATGTCTGGATCCGTCACTGCCCCCGCCCCAAAAAAAACAAAAAAAGAAAAGAATTTACCTGGCAGAATTTATTGACTTTCATGTCATATAATTCAATGCATTTTTTGTTGTTGCAGGGGTTTTGGGTATGTGCTGCACGTGCCAAAGTGACCAAGGAGAAGCTGGGTGAGCTGAAGGGTGTCCATATTCCTGTGAAGATGCCTTGGATGTAGCTGGTGACTTTGGCTTTTGGGAATCTGTTTTTCAAAACTCGAACTTTGCATTAGTATAATATGTAGCGCATTGTAAAAAGTTGTCGTTTGAAGATGTTCAGTTTCTACTCATGTTTGCAAGAACCTGCTCGTTTAGCTGAAACCTAGTGCTAGCATAGTCTGCAGTGCAGTGTAAAACGGTTGTGAGAAGTCGTCAAGCTCAAACCTATTATCAGTATGGAGTTTGTAATGAAGTGTGCAAGAAGTTGCTGTAAGAAGATATTTGGTTTAACCTTTGTCTGTCAATATCGCTGAATTTCAAGGGTAGCGTGGCCTGCTTGGTATTTTGATACATATACTTCTTCATGCACTCTTATCTTATTCTTAGCCAGGCATGTGATGCAAACTCTCCATCTCAAAAAGAAAAAAAAAATTGACAAGACCCAAAAATCCTTGTGATTTGCGAGGCGCAGGCACACCGGTATAATTTGGTCGAACAAGAACTTGCACAAATTAATTTGGTATTTTGAGCTTTTGCAAGTTCGAGCTTTTTCCCCCCCCTCTCAATATTTTGTCGTTTGCCTCTTGTATAGTATGGGGTTATGCATTTGTCTGCTTTGTTGGTTTTGGTTCATATCATGTGTCTGGTTTTATGCATTTATAATGTGTCTTGTTTGTCTTGGTTTGTCTTAGAACCCTCATGTGTTTATAGTAGATTAATAATTTTCCTCTTTTTTTAAAATCATTAATAAAATTTCACAAAAAGAAGCCAAATTACAAAACACAGATGATATAATAACTAGCCCAAAATTGTATACAATTATACCGTCTCATAACTCTCCTAAATACTATAACTGATGTCTACCTGCTTTGTTACAATTTACCTCAAGGCGCGGATCTAGTGTTTCGACACAGATGTTCTAGACACTTATAAGTCTATTTTTTTTTATAATTTTGTGTAAATAATTTAAAATTTCTTTCAATAGACATCCCCATAAAATTTAATCTATATCAGATTTCATAAGACCCAGTGGTGATCATTGATCACCCATGCATAAAAATTTGGGTCCACCACTATTCAACCTACAAAACGTATCGCCCCACCAAGATCTTTAAAGGTCCCACGGTTTCCCATTGACCAGCATATTGTTACTATCAACTTGAAGAAAGCGCTATACCTCGAATATTACTATTGGGAATATGAAGTTGTGGGAACATCAGTTGTTATACTGCATAGGCTTGGGTACAATAGCAGTGTACACGCTCCAGTCTGACAGCCCAACCAAACTATATAAAACTTGCTATTTAGGGAGAAATGGGCAGTCAAATACAACGTGAATATTGCAATAAATATTTTTTTTGGTGGAAATTTGTCCAACATAGGCAGTCTTACACTCGTGGCCCAATACACAGTCCAAACATCAAAAGCCCAAATGTTTTAACCCAACACACAGAGGCCGAGAGAAAAAGTGTTGCCCATTGCAAGCATTGCAGCCCAAAAAAGCAAGAACTGTAGCCTTTGCCCAGATTTGCACAGATGTTTGGTGGATGCATTGGCTTCAATGATAAATGCTACTATTGCTTAAATTTCTTTTTTTCCCCCTCCATCCCTTTTGTCCTTCTTTTACCCTAACATTTGCTTAAATTTTTTTTAAAAATATATTTTATTAGTTAAAAGTATAGTTTTCAAACAAATTTTGTCCACCAAAACTGTTTACTTAATAGTGATCTATTATCTATCAAAAACCTAACTTATTGTTCATTAAAAAGTATTTTATTATTCACTAAATATTAGCCAATTGTTCGCTTAAAAAAAATCTATATATCAAACACTGCCCATGATCTATTGTTCACCAAAAATTCGTCTGATGTTCACTAAAATGTTTCCTGTAAAGTGTTCTAATCATAATAAAAAAGAGTGAGCATAGGTTGCAACGAATGATCCTATTTACCGATTTGTCAACTAAAAAATTCAAAAACTTACACTAAATAGTGTTATAATGTATACCAAAAGTCAAATCTATAGTTTACTGAATAATGTCTTATTGTACAGTAAATATTATTCCATCATACGTTAAACATTGTTCTATTATACACTAAATATTATATTTTATACTGAACTAGTGTAAAATAAATATGGATGTATACATTTGATAGACTTGCATCAAGAGAAAAATCCAACGTGACTTAAAATTTTGAACCCCACAGTATTAAATTTCCTAAAAGCTATTCCAATCCCACGCAAAATAACCTATTGTTTACCAAAAAGTAACCTATTGTACACTACAAAATACATGAAAATTTTTTATCACCAAAAAGTATTCCATTATTCACCAAAAACTATTATATTATACACTAAAAAATTCATGTGTAATCTGAAATTAGGTTTCGATAACACATGTTTAACAAACGAAGTAAATATTAAAAAGTTATAAAATAAAAATTCAATGGAAAAAATTAAAGGCGAATATAGAAATATGTAGGTCCAAAAATAAGTAAGAAATATATAAAAGGTTTTGAGAGTATTTGAAGCCTAAACCTTGCAAAATCACGACATTACCGCAACCAATGGGTTAACTAGCCCTTTACATCAGGTTTCTAATAAAAAAAATATATATCTTTTTAGCCAAATGTAAAATCACAAGAACACGGAAAAATGTGCACGTAATTTGTGATGGTGTGTATCATATTATTGTGCTTGATGTTGTATGATATAATTCACCTAGAAACGCACACCACAACCTCCTCCTATGTGCAATATCAACTGGGACTTCATCTTGCACTGCAATAGTAATTGCCGTTTACTCTTATTCTCATCAAGCAAATCCTGCTTCCCTTTCACTGATATCACATTAGAAATGCAATTAATTGACGGGGAAAAAAACTTGGTATTGATTAAAAGTTAAAACCGTAGAAATTTTTTTCAATCCCAACAATAGCAACAATAACAACTGTTAATGTGAATCTTGCACTCGCAAGGTTTGGGAAGATCTAAATGTGGATAGCCTTATCTCCAGAAATATTTATGTCCATAGCTTTTTCTTTTCAATCTCAACTCTCCATATTTATGACTCTCCCCCCACACCTGAATTAAGAATTGTTACACCGTTGTCACTATACTATATTTATTTATGATTTCAATTATTATGTTATGTATATAGTCAAATAAAATTATGAGAGATTTAATCCTCTTTTACATTTAAGAAAAGAATCTAATTGTAGCATTTGAATTCTATTGCACTACCTTTGTGAGCTTCAAATCATATTTTGAACTTACTAGTGAATTTAATTTTATTGCACTATCTTTGTGAGTTTCAAATCATATTTCGAACTTACTAATGAGAAATTCCCCTATTGTCTTATATAAGTAAGAGGCTGCAGCAATTAGTGATATTATTTAACTGATCCACAAAGACATAATTCATGCTATTGTTTTAATTTATTTATGCACATAAATTATGGATAACTTATTAGTTCGAATTTAAACAAATCATTAAAGTGACATTCTGGACAGAGAGAGGAGTATATAAATAACTAAATGTGAGCCACGGCTAGGATCATATTTATATCTATCCGAGGACTATTATTCAAGGTGTAGTTGTGACTTTGGATGTGAGAACCTGTTTGGCAAACTCAAACCTCCTACAAGTATAGTATGTAGTTAATGTAGTTTGTAAAAAAGTTGCTGAGCATAAATATTTGGTTTAAATCTTTCGTCTCTTTCTTTTGACCACCTATTTCAATTTATCAAACTCAAGCCTACTACTAGTATATCGTATGCAGTGCTGTGAAAAAAAGTTGTTGTGAAATTAGAATTGTCAATTGTCAAGCTAAAACTTACTATCAATATAGTCCAATATAGTGTAAATAGTTGTTGTGAAAAGATGTTCAATTTTACCTTATGGCTCTCAATTTTCCTTGATAACAAGGATTCTGTTGAATGTTATGTAGGAAAATTTACCTACTAGCTTTTGGACCAAAAGTATTTTTCACTTTTGGAACTTTTATTTCAGTTTACTGTTATTTTGGTCTGAACAAGTCTGCCACTGCTTTTGAGGAGGCAATAAGCTATCTGCTAGTAAAGTCACATATGCCCTTCATAAGTGGAGAGAAAAGAGAGAGAAGTGGGGACTGTTAGGACAACAGCTTTGCCTTGAAGGGTTCAAAAAACATAGATTACACTTTCTCTCTCTACTCTATCTAATTTGAACCCAACGGAGTGCAAAGCATGGAAGATGATGGAGAACTAGGGAGGAGTTGTGAAACGTTTGAGTTGCAAGCTTGAGTGGTTGACATAGGAGCAAAGGATGCAAACTATATTAACGATAAGGGCACTTGATGAACATATGTAATTTGCATGTATATAAATTGAATGTTGAATATGGGTATAAGATTATGTTTATGAGGTGGGAATATATGGCTGGGACCCTAGTGAGTTGTTGGAAACTTATACAAACTAAGTTGACACCTAGAATCTAAATTGTTGAGGTGTTGTTGAAACTAGAATAAGGTAGCAATTGTAGTGGGTTGATGAATATGATATTTCAGAAATTGAGGTGATGGTAATGATCTGTACGTTTGTCTAAAATTAGTGAAATTTGAAATGACATGTAATTAGGTGTTGGTACTGCTATGAATGGCAGTGGACTACTGTTGTGGAAAGTAGGGACTTTTTGTAAGTTGAGATAAATATTTTTGATTGTTTGTCATTACTCTTTTAAATTGGAGGTTAGGTTAGGTATGAAAGCTTGTTTATATATGGTAACCCATTAATGCGTGTAAGTTGTCCCAGGATATGATTGAGATATTGATGGGATAAATATATTACATATGTATGTTGCAAACAAAGAGGGCTAGATTTGTAAGGTGGTGCAAGTTAGTCGTTTAGGAGTTGGTGCTGATTTGCAAGCATCTTGCTATGTTGGTCGAAAGGGCAGATGTTATATTTATGTACGTGACGATGGGGTTGCAACAGAGGTAGCACATTGTGTATGGACATTGTGGGAAGGTAATATCCTGTATTAGTAATGTTATTGTTGTTAGTTTATGCTATAAGACAAGGTCAACAAGGTATTAACCTCATTAGTAGGAGGGATATATTCTTATTGTTTATGTATTGATTTTTACAGAGATGTTGATGTCAATGGTCGATAAGAGACAGGGGAAGGGTAGCTTGTGGCGGTTGTGTAGGAAGCAGGTGACACGCCAAATGATGATTCCGATGATTCAGCTCGGACTCTGATTCTAACACAGAAGGTGAGGTAGGTGTGTGGAGTCGATATGGAGTCATGTCGGAGGCCTAGAAAAGAAAGATGGTGGTATGAAAAAAAGAAATAACAGGGAAGGGGCAAAAATTTCTGTCAGGAGATGCCTTTAGGTGCAACATATGAAAGTATGCAATTACTCATCAATTTGAATACAAATAAAGAAAGGGACTGCAAGCAGCATATTGTGGTAAAGTGCAAAGCCAAACGATGTGATTTTCACATATGAGTAAGAGGGCATTTGAAAGTAGATGGGTTGATAGTGAAGGACTCTAAAGGGCAATACAAGCACAGTGTGGGGGATTAATGTTAAGTGGGGAAGTGAGGGAAAAGAAGGCTAAGAGCGAAGTTGCTTGCCCACTTGATGAATGGAAGATAAAGTTATTTGTTGATTACTTGGTAATAGAGATAATGAAGGACTTGGAACTCGATCTGGGGATATCGTTGTCCTATATGTGGCCTTAGAGAGCGAGGGAGTATGTTAGGTTGTTGGTTATAGGGAAATCGGTTGACCAGTACAAGTTGCCGTCGTGGATGCACGCGGTGATAGAGAGGCCTAATCCAAATTCAAAGGCATTTGGGGAGTTGGATGGGTGTGAGTTCAGGCACATGTTTGTGGCATTTGGAGCATCTTGTAACAGCTACATATTGGGATGTCAGAAAATGTTGTTTGTAGATAGTACTCATTTGAGTGGCCCGTATAAGGGAACTATGATTGCTGTAGTTGCATTGGATGCAGAAAACCATATCTTCGATGTCGCGTATGCGATTATAGGAGTGAGACCAATGAAGACTGGTTGTGGGTATTGACTGTGTTGCAGGAATACTTGGGGGGACCTGAAGCTCGTGGTAATGTCCGACTAAAATCAAGAATTGCTTGCAGTTGTACATGTGTTATTTGGGCAAGAGACCTATGCATACTACGTAAGGCATTTGATAGAGAACTTTCTATCCAAAGCTGCCAAGTTAAGCATCCAACACAATGCATCGAAGAACTTTCTCAAGGAAATGTTTAACTGGCTGGCCTATGCACTAATAAAGGCAGAGTATGATGGTGTGTTGGATGAACTTAGGAGGTATAAATATGAGTTGGCTTAATGGGTGGAGAGAAATGAACCAGAGCACTGGGCGCAATTAAAGTTTAGGAAGGAACGATGGGGGAAGTTGAATAATAACCCAGTGGAAAGCTAGAATAATTGGATGAGAAAGTTGAGGCTCTTGTTAATCCCGTGACTCGTGATAGGACATATACAGAGGTTAGGCCAAAGTAGGACAAATGAAAGGAAGAGCTACAACAGTGGGAAAATAGCGTAGGTATTAGGATTGAAAAAAAGCTCAAAAGGGCATATGAAGATGCAAAGTCCGTAATTGATGTACAGTTGTACAACTGGACCAGAGGTGAGTACGCAGTGCAGTTGAGTAAGCAATAGCTGATGTTTAGTTGTCAATATCACTAACGGCACTTATAGTTGCTGGTGGTGGCAGATCCACGGATATCCATGCAAGCATGCTATAGTAGTGATTAAGAAGGAAAAAAGTGGGTCTATGACTATATCAGTGGCTGTTACAAGGCTCTTAGGCAGAGGACTTATTACATAAACAGTATCCACCCCATGGAGACGCATGACTTGGCTTCTATGGATGATCGAATAGGCCGCGTTGGAGGAGAGGAGGCTTTAGATGAGGACTTCAATAAGCATATATTACCTCTAACAAACCCACGCAAGTGAGGTAGACCCTAGTTGAAGAGGAGGGAGTCCCATTGTCAAGGGAAAAACTTGAAGAGGTGCTCCAAATGTGGTGAGGTCAGACACTATAAGAACACTTGTAGGAATCCATGTGTTGACTTCGATCCTAATTCTAAAGGGGATGTTGTTGCTATCGAGGATTTTCTAAGTGGAAATTACTGAAAATGTAAGGAATAATATTAGTGGTGTGACTAAGGTCCACCAAAATATAGGAAGGTATTTTGCAGGTGTTTGGAAATGGACATTGTACATGAATGGAATGCGGTGTGTGGGAGTAGGTTGGCATTGGTTTTGTTTTTTTAATATTCATGTGTATGTTTCATTATTTTGCGATCTTGTTGTGCATTTATTGTGTATGCATATGATCACAAGATAGGTGTCTGTTGTTTTGTGTTCTTGATTAGTGTAAGTGTTTCAGATGAAGCAAGGGTAATCTGCCCAGCGAACCTGTGTAACAGGATGTCTGAGAACTTAAGTTGTAACCTTATGTAATCCGGGTTAGCAAGCAAATAGTGTGTAGTCAATGAATTTTGCAGTGAATTGTCACCATCAGAATGTGGTGGAAGTAAATTATTAGAACATGTGTTACTTGGGGTATTAAATGTACGTCTATATTTGTAAGTATTGTTATGCAAAGATTTGTGGTTTTCAATTAGTAGATGTTGTTGTGAGGGATATGTGAATTGAAAACTCATGTTCAATCCGATAGTAACATTTAATAATTTGGAGTTATGGAAACGGTATTTATGTGAAGATATTAGAACGATTGTTAACTAATATAGGAGAAAAGGAAAAACAACTATGGGGAGTAATGTAAGATAATAAACGAAAAGATGTAAAAATAATCATACGATGATGTCTGTCATGAAGTGCCTAAAATAACACTGTGAGTGATAAGTTATTTTTGTACCATTTGACTTAAAGTGGACAATATTTTTTATAACATTAATATTTTTAAAAAATGATCATTGTTGGTATTAAATGGAAGACTGCTACAATAGTTGTGTTAAATGTGGACCTTTGATGTCGGCATGGAGAGCAGTAGGGCAACTTGTTAGTTGTTTATCTTTGCGAAGTAGATATGAATGCTATCATGAGTAGTAGAAGTACAACTTTAGTAGGATGCAATCTAAGGGATATGTCAGGGGGATATTTCATTCTTGGTTTCACTTGCATTTATTGAAAATAAGGGTAGTGGAACTACACTTAGGGAATAATAGTAAGTGCCCTCATAATTGTAGAGACCTTCCTTTATTTAATGAGGATATTGGAGCTTTCCTTCCTTAAACTGTTCACCCATGCTAGAGAGTTAGAGTTAGGTGAACAAAGAAGTGGTCCTCAGTGTGGGTTTCTTTGGGAGTAAGTGGTCACCACCTCGAGCCAGTGCCTAGTACATGAGCCCCAAAAGTTCTGATGATGACGAGGATACACCTTGTAGCTATTGCACAATGACTAGGTATACTATACCTATGGGTTCGAGGCAGTCAAGTTTGAAAGCAACGACAACTTTCGTAGGCACTATGCTTGGTGTCCAAAGAGGGTAAGCAACTATAGGTGTACGACTTTGTGCATCCATTACGCACTACCTTCATAATCAACTAACTTAAAACTGAACACAAAATGTGAACAGTGTGACACCCAATTTGTGTGCTTATTTTGTAGGATGAGACTGCATGCGACTTCTTTGAGTTTGTTGACCCTAAGTACATGGCACGTTCAATGGAGGTGATTGACTAGACTATTGAGGAGCAGTTGGAGACTCGGGACTGCATTCTTGGAGATTGGAATGAATGTTGCTAGGTTCATCACGAAGAAATGAAGGTTGAGGATGGCTTGAAGTTGGAAACTACTAAGCTGAAGACCATGTTGTACATTGCTCTTGTTATCATCATTGTGCTTGTTGTAATTAGTGTTACAAAATGGATTGGTCAGTTCAATCTTTAGTTGAAGGACTTAGAATACGTCAATTGTAATTAGGTAGATTTAAATAGCTTCGCCTTTCCTTTCCCATGGTATCCGTAGGAGGGCTTCAGTTTCCTACTTTTGCTGGGGGGCAAGTGAGCACATATTCCAACCAGAAGGGTTGTAGGACATAATGTTAATTGTTCAAGTTGTACTCATTTTGGCTTATGTATGCATGCAAAGATGTAGCTGTACCTGACTTCGTATAAAACTTTGTCCTAAGTGTTGTACTGCATCATACCACAGTTGTGTTCAAAAACAGTTACGTTTTGTCACTAATCTTCTAAATTGTAAGGTCTATCCTAGCGAAGTAAGTAAATATGTGGGATATTTATGCATCATACCAAAGAAATAGATTGTCTAGTTCAATCTCTATTTGCTAACCTCGTTATTGAAATTACGAAACCCGAGATATATGTGCATCATACCAAGGTTGTGTTTAAAAATTAGTTACGGTTTGTCACTAATGTTCTAAATTGTAATGTCTATGCTGGGCTATAGTAAGTAAATATGCAGGTTTTTGGAATACAATCTCGTTGTAGTTCATTGAAAGTGTGCAAAATTATCACATCTTTTGTAATACCCACAGTAGTTTCTAGTTGCATTTGATATTATAATTTTGTTAGTTAGCTTGAAAATGTTTGCTGTCAAACCCAGGATGCTGATGTCCATTTGTGTGGTACTGTGAAAAGTGTTCAGAATGTTGTACGGACAAATCACGATATCTAATTCTACGTTGTGGTAATAATTATGCAAGTATGACAGAATTCATGTGTACTGACTAAGAAGATGGTCATACATTGTTCACAATGGAAGAAACAATATTGCCTAGCATAAGTTATATTTAATTAAAAGGAGGGTTTGAAATGAAATTGGATGTAGTAAACAGTATGTATGTATATTGCACCCCAATACAGTAAAGTGGAAAATGATAAAGGGATATAAATCTGCATGAGCCATCGCTGCAGTTGATGGCTGGTTAGAAAAAACCCTGTCCAAATTTGAGACACCAATGTTAGAATGATAGTGATAGGGTTACATGAAGGATGAAATACAATATTATTTGAGTGTAAAATATTACCTTCACAATGAAGGAGACGTGCTTAGGCTCGGTGTTGAAACCATACAAGAATATCTTTGTGGTGTCTCATAGCATGGACACTCCTCCCACAAATCCCAACGACTCTGTATAAAGGTAATTAAGTCAGTGTGCTTGACTAAGCAGCTGAGGGGTGTTCTTTTCACAAGCACGTGTATCGGTTAAGACGACAATAGTAGATTCAGTCATTGTACTCAATGTGTACAAATTTGGTCGGAACGATGCTCTTGGTATGCCTCTACAATTCTATGTACATATGCGAACATCTTCAGCACTTGCTACTGGAACGCCTTATGGTACCCCCTGCTTGGACTCTATAGTTTGAACTTCAATGTGATATATGACGTCATCAAGCTCTTGTAGAGTCCATAGCTATTTCCACCTTTTCTCCTACACGGCCTCCTAGGAGGACATGCAAGTATGTGTCGTCAGTCCAACCACTGTATTGAATAGTGTAGAGTTTTCATGGACTTACAATGGATTGCGAACTATTCGAAGGAGCAGGGGTTGGTCAATGTCAAGAGCCTGTAGTAAACCCTCTCACTCCATCATATTCTCAATACAGATGCTTCTTCTTCCATCTTTCCATACACTTGAGCTCCAATCTGCATCCCAGTTGATGTCAAACTCTTTGACAAACGGTACAATACCATGTACAAGACCCTACACGGGAGAAGGCACTTCAAGTTGATGTACTGCTTCCGATCTACAGGGATGAAGTCATCCTCCCATGATCGAATGGGAAAATCCATAAATGACTTTAACATTATATTTTGAAGAGGGGTAAATTGACTATCTTCAACCGATCCTAGGGTTGGCAAAGTTGAGGAATCATCTATTATTGTGACCATGAACTGTGATGTTAATGAGCTGAAAGAAGGCAATAGGTTGTGGATGGAGACATGCACATATCCATCATGGATGTTATATAGGCACAGCTGCAATCAATGTCTCCACCACCGTCACCTACTCCCACCCTATGATTATGGAGGTCAGCACAATAATGGTACGCTAATTCTTATGTGCAAGAAACATAAAATAATTTTGCATATGACAAATACTCATTTTTCTCGCATCCTTAGAACATGGTAAGTTTAACTCAGCGTACTCACTTAATTCTACACTTAAAGACCATTGACCTCTAATTATTATTATACGGTTTAACTCAGAATATTTCGAATGCATGGATGTGTTCCTAATGGATTTACTCTGCAAACGTTAGTACGAAACAACATTTGATGATCAACACTTTATTCTTTAATACTTATACTTGCCACATATTTAACTACAACAACTGTAACATAAAATATAATATGAGTTATGATAGAGGACATGGCCAACAATTAAGTGTGGACTCATTCAATTATCCCTTTTGAGTTATGTAACTGGCAGGAATTGGATGCAAAGGAGGGAAAGTGTCCCACCAACCTAGGTCATGTCTCAATTAAGTGGGGTGTCAATCACCCTTATTTAATGCAGCCTCCCATTAACATCTTCACTTTCTTGCCATACATCCAATGCGAGAGAGTACCTACCAAATAGAGGTGCATTTGCTTCATTCACTAACCTCAATGCCTTCAAACCTATCATATTAATTGCAATAAGGGAAGGCAAGTTAGAGGAGTAATGACAAACAAAGGCTATTCAACGTCAGTAGCAGGGATGATGTGTCAGTACGGTAACCCAGTTGATATTATACTATCTGAAGACGACCATTTTAGAAGGCACGAAATCTGTCATAACGTAGGTTGCCTCATTTATATGGTCATTATGCAATTACATATTGCAATTTGTTTTTAATAATGTTCACATAATTTAATATTATGTACAATACATCAATTCCACAGGAGGTGTGACCATTTCATTACGGTGGACCCCCCATGGTAGCAAAGGACAAGGTTCATGTGTGAAACCTTGAGCTAGAAATATGCAAGCTGCCCTTCCACAATTGCTACCTTGACGATTTGTAAGGACAGTGAGGTTTTTTTTTCAAAACACAAGTTAATAATATGACCCGACCAGAGGTGGTGGAGATGTCACTACTCATGGTTATGTTGCTGACGCACATTATCCTGCTAACTGTAGTTGTTGATTTAACGTATGGTATCGACAAAGTATTTTGGGCCCCCATTTGCTCGTATAACCCAATTAAGTATTCCAAGTTAAGCACGACAAGCCAGTATTGAAGCATGAAATGTGGTCAACTTTTCTCATCCTGTAAATTTTAAAGTTCATTTTGGTACTATATATTATACAAGACTCACCCATAGTTAGGACTTATACAGGTATTATCACATGTTTTGTTGATAATGCTTTACACCCCACACATAAACACACACATATGCAAATATATATACATAACGAAACAAGTGTTGATGTCAGTTTCACACGAGATGTTCTACTGATGACACACACACACACACACACACATCTATATGTGTGTGTGCGTATGTATATGTATATAAATAAGAGTGTACATATATACATATATAAATATATATATACATATATATAAATATAAATATATATATATATATATATACACACATATATATATATC
>JAKOGI010003241.1:10000-61203 GCA_029747015.1 Carnegiea gigantea | reverse complement strand
ATACATACATATATACACACACAGATATATATATTTATATATATATATATATATATATATATATATATACATACATACATACATACATATACACACATATATATGTATATATATGGACCCTCAAAGCGGGGAGGCGGTAAGAGAAGCAAGCGCCAACCTATTCTAGTAACCCAGTTTTTCCCTCCATAGAAGTCTTTATGAATCATCAAGAGTTTAATATGTTAATTTGGAAAGTTCAAGGAGCAGCTGGTCGTGAGTTCCTACACACATTAGAAGAACTCACACGTAAATATTCGCCGACGGTGCTTTCCTTGGTTAAAACCAAGATCAGTGGTAGCACGGCTGATGCGGTGTGTAACAAACTGAAATTCGAGGGCCAATTCCGCGTGGAAGCCACTGGGTTCAGTGAAGGTATTTGGGTGCTATGGCGCAAAGACGACATGCAAATCACCGCACCATCTACCAGCGATCAACATGCAGTGATGCAAGTGTCTAATAATATGGGAGAACCCTGGTTATTCACGGCCATCTATGCAAATCCATATGAGTAGAAGCGAGAGGAGCTACGGATAGAGTTAGAGGAGTTTTCCTGTACTGATCCAACTCCATGGCTACTTGCTGGGGATTTCAACGAAACCAGAAATACGGAGGAACGGAGGAACTATGAAGCGGGACTTCAATGACGATGTGCTAAATTTGATCACTGGAGTGAAAATAGGGCTCCTAGATTTAGGGTACTCAGGTCCTTAGTTCACGTGGAGCAGGGGACATAACCCAACAACTCAAAGGTCAGCCCATTTGGACAGACCATTATGCAACCACCAGTGGAGAGTTCGATTTGAGGAAGCCGGAGTTCGACACCTACTTCAGAATAACTCCGATCACTGCCCTCTTCTGATATCTTTGTATGGTATTGCTCCCATCCAAAATATCCGTCGACCCTTTCGATTTCAAGCCACGTAGCTTACACATGAAAACTTCAAGGACTATCTTTGATCCACGTTGGAACAAGACACCCCACTATATCCCTTGTTTAAGGAAGTGGCACAAGTGTTGAAGGACTAGAACAAAACCACATTTGGTAATCTATTTCATCGGAAAAAGGAACTATGGGCTAGACTAGAAGGGGTCCAAAAGAAGCTTGCTCAAAGCCCAAACCGTTCTCTCCTCTTCCTAGAAACAAAGCTCAGGAAGGAATTAGACAAGGTACTGGGAAAGATTGCGTTACTTTGGTTTAAAAAATCCCGAGTTGAAATGATTTAGGATGGAGATCGCAACACTCGATATTATCATGCTAGCACAATAGTTCGTCGAAGGGTCAATCGAATTGAATCACTATAGAATGCGCAGGGCGATTGGGTCTCAGATATAGAATATGGTTTGCAATTTGTTTATGAGTCTTTACAAGGATGATTGTGGTGCCTACATGCCCTTTCTTCACCTAGGGAATAAATTCGCTTCACTAACAGATGAAGAATCAGCCTCTCTTAATAAAGACTTCATAAGCAGCGAAGTTAAGAAAGCGATATTTGACATAGAGGCCTATAAGCCTCCAGGACCAGATGGTTTCCAGGCTTTGTTCTACCAAAAAAATTAGGATTCAGTGGGAAAAAACTTATTGAAATGGCTACCAATGTGCTGAATGGAGGATATTTTCCAGAAGAACTAAATGAGACTTTTTTAGTTCGTATCCCAAAAATAGAGAACCCACAGAGTGTGACTCAGCTCTGGCCCATCGGGCTCTGTAATGTTGTATACAAGGCAATTTTTAAAGCAACTGTTAACAGGCTAAAGCCAGTGCTCAGTAAGCTGGTAGCCCCAACCCAAAGCAGCTTTGTCCTAGAGCGATAAATTGCGGACAATATTGTGATTGTCCAAGAGATCATCCATACGATGCAACGTAGAAGAAGGTGGGATATATGGCAATAAAAATTAATCTTGAGGAAGCACATGACCGTATTAGATGGCCATTCCTTTGAGAGACCTTATTAGACATGCGTCTTCCACAAAAATTAGTGAAGGTGATCCTTAACCATGTCACATTAACCAAATTTAATATTCTGTGGAATGGTGCAAAAACTAAATATTTCAAGCCGTCAAGGGCAGTCTGACAAGGGGATCCTTTGTCTCCTCATTTGTTTGTTCTATGCATGGAGCGACTGGGGCAACTTATTGAGGAAACGATGGGACAAGGACACTGGAAGCCAGTATTTGCAAGTTGAGGAGGCCCTGCACTATCTAAGCTCTTTTTTGTCGATGACCTTATCTTGTTTGGTGAGGACAGCAAGGAGCAAGCGCTAGTGATTAAAGCAGTCCTGGAGAAATTTTGTAATACTTCTGGGCAGAAGATCTCACATAATAAGTCACTAGTTTTCTTCTCCAAGAATACAAGTAGTCACATAGCATGAGATATCGAGGCTACACTGGGAATTCCAATTACTGATGATCTTATCTTGGTATGCCAACCATTAATGGTCGGGTTACAAAACATACATTCCAGAGCATCATGAATCGTGTCGACAAAAGGCTGGTTGGGTGGAGGTCTCAACTTCTGTCTAGTGCAGGGAGGTTGACATTAGTCCAAACAACCATCTCAACCATTCCGTCCTACGCAATGTAAACAGCAAAGCTACCTAGATCGATATGTGACGAAATTGATCGTAAGTTGAGGAGATTTTTATGGGGTGGAATGGAGAACCACCAAGGGATATATAACGTTTATTGAAATACGATAACAAGAAACAAAGAAGAAGGAGGTCCAGGACTATGCTCGATGAGGCAAGTTTACTCAGCATTCCTTATAAAACTGGGCTGGAGACTACTAGCCAAAAGAACAGACTCCGGGTGCAAGTTCTACGGGCTAAATATTGTAGAGGCCACTGTGACATGAATACGATTTCCCCAGTTAAAGATGCGCCAAATGGGTGGCATGGCATAGTAGATAATATCAAAATTGTGAAGTAAGGAGCTCGGTTTGAAGTGGGAAATGGACGATCCACTACTTTTTGGATGCATAACTGGGCACTCAACAAACCATTAAGCATGCTCGCCCACCCGACTCTATCAATCGCACTGTCGAAGAATTTTGGGACATGAAAATAGGGTGGCGATTGGAACAATTCGAGAACTACTTGCTCGATAATATTCGCAAAACAATAAAAGCATTCTCCTTAATTCTGGGAGATGAGAATGAAGATCAACTTGTTTGGGACCGTTCAAGCAATGAGGAATTCTCCATCAAATCAGCTATGAACATTATCCGAGGCAATCACCAAGCGGAAAAAGACCCAATCTGGCAACTTATTTGGCGTACCCGAGCCCCCCAACGCTTCAGATTCTTTGTGTGGTTACATGCCCATGATAGATTAATGATGAATCTAAATCGATTCAAATGAGGTTTATTGAGCTCTCCTTGCTGCAAGTTATGTTCGGGTGTGGAGGAATCCTTTATTCACCTGATGCGAGATTGCCCAAAAACCCAAGCTATTTGGGACAAATTAGTTTATCCATATGATCAGGAAAACTTCTTCATGCTTCCACCGCACGATTGGTTATTCTATAACCTGAAGCCCGGGGCTCAGCATGGTGCCCATTGGCCGACATTATTTACTACTACACTTTGGTGGATTTGGAAGTGGCACAATATAGTGTGCTTCAAGAATTCGGACTGCATTCCATCAAATCCAGAAACGTTCATTAAAGATAGATACCGGGAAATAATAAAGGCATTAGACACAAGTTCATCCAGTGAGTTGCCTCTAAGGTTAGAACTACACATCAAATGGTTAGCACCTCCAGTGGATTGGGTGAAACTGAACATTGACGGTGCGTCTCGAGGCAACCCTGGATTGGCAGGAAGGGGTGGTGTCCTCCAAGGGCCTCTCGGTGATTGGATTAGAGGTTTTGCCTGCAACTTTGGATTATATTCAGCAGTCAAGGCTGAACTGTTAACACTACTCCATGGGCTCATATTGGCGTGGAACTCTTGGTTTCGAAACATTATCGCAAACCTGGATTCACAAGTTATAGTCAACAAAATAAAGCATCTAGTCGCTCAAAACCAACCATATTACTTCATAGTAAAGGAGTGCCAATAATTCGTCTTCAACCCTAATTGTACAGTGTCTGTGGAACATTGCTATCGAGAAGCCAATCGAGCGGTAGACCATTTAGCAAATATAGGAGTTTATCAGACGGATTCATTTGTTTCACTTGACTACCCCCTGAGTCAGTTAGACCCCTTTTGGGTGAGGACAATTGTGTTGTATATTGGCCATGCTCAATACGTGTTTTTGAATAATAATTAGGAGCCAGGCCCCTTGTTTGAATCCAAAAAAAATCATTAACATTCTTTTGAACATTAACAAATAACAAACCTGGTTCATCCAGTTGACAAAAAATGTTAGAAGGCGGTCGAAAAAAGATGGACCACATAAATCACCTAACAAACCATATTAAACTTATCCATTTTGTTGATGAACACATTCAAATGAGTGTTGAACAAGTGACATACTAGTTATAATTCCTGATGCAGCATATTCATTTACTTGATGAACAGCCCCATGAATGTTATTGAATAAATGGACTGGCCACATCTCCAAAGGGATTCTTGCTTACAAGAACACAATTCACAAACTCAACAGTTTGAACAAGCCCTAGCTAATGAAACCATAAATCATCATTTTCCATGTGAAATTGGATATCAACATTAAATCAACAAGCTTATCATGTATTCATGTTGAACCTAAGACATATTTCTCAAAAGATTACTTGTAACATCATGAACTCTTCTCAAATGAACAATTGTGGAATACGTCATAAGCCCCTCGAAACAAGTCATCATCACACATCACATAACACCTGCAACATCATTAGCATTTTTTGTATTCGACAAACAATATCCTATAATTTTTCTAAAAAAGCAAAAAATTATAAACAAAAAACCAAAACAATAATAACAAATAATTAAATTTACAACAAATACTTATATAGTTTGTTTCGAAATCTTCACGATTTCAAATTCCTCATCCTCGAGACACTACAAGAAATTTTCCATATACCCACACTTAAAACAACCCCTTCCACACTTTACCCGTGGCAGGGTCTATTCACCATTAAGGTAAGCGTGCATAAGGTATCAGTAGGGAAACATTCACCACACTTGATAAGCGTGGCAGACAGTACAGTACCCATGCTTATATCCGTGGAAGGCTGCATCATCTACCATGCTTATAAGTGTAGATAGATTCCCCTCGCTTATATCCGTAGCCAGATTACCCTCGGAGGGAAAAATCATTCTCATTGCTCCCTCACTTCTGAGGGTGACATTATGTATTCGATAACTAACTTTCAAATGATTCATAAAAATAACTAATTTTATGGGGAAAGTTTTTATATAAAAGAAATAATAAATTATTGTTGCAAAAAAACAAGTAATTTGTATTTAATAACACACTATAATCATATATATATATATATATATATATATATATATATATATATATATATATATATATACGTGTATATATATATATATATATATATATATATATATATATATATATATATATATATATATGTAACATATACATACATACATATAGCGCATTTTATTACGTACAACCGAGTGGACATTTCATTTGTCCACCTGGTCCCACCGCCAGCCTTTTTCAGTCAGCAATTACCCCTTAAAAAAAAAAATTGCATAGTTCTCAATTTTTTTTGAATTTGCCGTTTTCATTCTCTCCCATTCTCCCACTGATCTATGCTCGTTGCTTGAATTGCTTTAGCATTCAGCAATTACTGAATGGCTGGGTTTGATCTTAACATTACTATTGATGTTTAATCTTCATCAAATGCAAATTCGTCATCAGGTTTGACAGCGTTTTTTGGATATCTATTTTTGTTTTTGTATTTTGAAGTTGTATACATTGATTTTGAATAGTTAATTTCAAGTTGTTTGAACTGGTTTACATTCATTGTTATGTTATCATGTTCTGAAATTATAAAGCAATTGTTGGTTTGAATATATAGTCGGTGTTTCTGTGATTTGTTGTTCTGCATTTTGGCAGAATACTTTATTGGTGTTTTGAGTTGTGTGTTGTGTTAATTCCGATTAAGAAAAAGTGTACAATGGTTTTTTTATTTAATTGTTGAATATTATGTGAATTTTGGTTGGTGACATATAAGAAACTATAGCTTACCGCTATGAGTTGTGCGCTCACTGAATATAGTGGTGGACTCACTAATGGTTTATATTTAGCTCACTATAAAGAATATATTGCATTCTACTACAGAGCAGGTTTTTGTTCACTAAAAAAAAAAGTTTGGCTTACTAGGATTGAACTCTGTGCTCACTGATTTTGCATTGTAGTTTACCACAAATGTTATGGTTGTTTTTTCAGATGATATTTTTATTGTTGCCATTTACATATGAGAAGCAACAACTCACCAATATGAGTTTTCTGCTCACTAAATATAGTCATTGGCTCACTAAAGAATATATTTAGCTTATTGGGATTCAAATTGTATTCATGAATCATTTATCAGTTTCTGTGCTCATCAAATGTAATCACTATATTCAATCTTGTGCCTGATGGAAGAGAATCTGTTGCTTTCGACTACACTACATAGCAGTTTCTACTCACTAAAACAAGCATTTGGCTCAGTAGAATGAAGATTGTGCTCACCAATTTTGCATTATAGCTCACCACAAAAATCATGTTGTTTTTGCATATGATACTTTGTTTTCTACATTAGATTGTTCTATTTGCTGAGGCAATTGATGTTGATGATTATGTTAAGATTTTGTGTAATCCTACTGGTGGTTCAAAGGGCAATGGCATGGCTTCCGATGATGGCAATGTTGTTGGTGGTATCTCTAATCATGTTATGATTGATAAGGAGAAATGTGCAGATGATGATGAATGTGTTGTTAAAGTGAAGGAATCTGATGAATCAGAGCTGATTGGTAAAAGGGTTAGCTCTCTAGATGCTGCATTTGAGGTATACAATGAGTATGCTTTCCACAAGGGGTTTTCCATTAGGTGTGACGAGTTGAGAAGGATGGAGAGTTCATAAGAGGTTCGTTCAAGGGAGTTTTGTTGCAGTAAACAAAGTGTTAAAAGGTGTCCCGAGAAAAAAGACAAGGCATTTACAAAATGCAGTCGAAGGTGTAATTGCAAAGCTAGGGCAATATTTTACATTGAACCTAATGGGGGATGGGTTTGTAAGAGGCATGAAATGGCTCACAATCATGAATTGCTTTTGGAAGATGAGGTCCAGAAGTTGAGGTCACATAAAAAAAGTTGAGAAAGCTCATGTGGACTTTTTCCAAAAGATGAGAAGAAATGGTATAAAAGTTTCGCATGCGCAACGGCTTCTAAGAAATGAGGCCAGAGGTTTCACCATTACTTGGTTTTAGTGAAAGGGATGCATACAATAGTGTTGCAAATGAAGTCAGGAGGACTTTAGATGGGGGTGATGCCAATCATTTGATGTGTGTTTTAGAGTCTAGGTCTGGTAACGAGCAAGATTTTTTTATAAGTTTAAATTAGACGAGGACGATTGTTTGATGTGCTTCTTTTAGAGAGATTCAAAAATGAAATGTGATTACTTATTGTTTCGTGATCTACTTGTATTTGACACGACGTATAGGACCAATCATTATGAGATAATATGCGCACCTTTTGTTTGTGTGAATCATCAAACGAAGAATGTTATGGTGGGATGTGGGTTTTTGATGAATGAGAAGATTGAGAGCTTTGTCTGGTTATTTGAAACATTTTTGGAAGCTATGGATAATGTGCAACCGAAAACTATGATGATGGGCCAAGCATTTTCTGTGGCAAATGCTATTGAAAAGGTCTTTCCCTTGGCAAAGCATAGGTTGTGTACTTGACACATCTTGGAGAATTCAAAAAAGAATATTGGTCACCTTAGAGGATTGGGTGGATTTGTTGATAAGTTTGACCATGTTTTGATGAGATGTGATATAGAAGTAGAGTCTAATTTTTGTTGGTAGAGGTAAGCCCCGTCTCTATTTCCTATTTGTTAATGTACTCACCAAGTTATTACTTTATGCTCACTATTTTTAAGTGTCTGCTCACCAAGGTTATATGTGTCTGCTCACTAGATTATCCCTTCTGTTCACAATGGTTACATTTTTCTGCTCACTAATTTATTATTTTGTGCTAATTGGTTTTGTGTGTTAGGCTAGTTAAAGAGTATAATTGTGCTGAAAATGCTTGGTTAGTTAGATTACATCGGTTGAAAGAAAAACGGTGTCCAGCTTTTTGCAAGGATGTTTTCTCTGGTGGCATTTTATCGTCAGAAAGAAGTGAGTCGACAAATGCTTCTTTGTCAAAGAGAATCAATGCCACTTGTGGTTTGTTTGAATTTTACAATATATTCTGTGATGTTGTTACTGAGTAGAGGATTAAGGAGAAGGATGAGAATGTAAAAAATAAGGATGGATTACCCAAGATGTACTTGCCACATGTTAGCATTTTGCAGCATGCTTCGAAGATCTATATGAACAACTTGTACAAAGTGTTTAAGAATGAATACATTAAAGGAGAAGGGTGCTTTCAAGAGCTTCTTAGCTCAAGTGAAACACCCTACGGTACAGAGCATGTATATGTTGTGTATGAGAATCGCCTTTCGAAGAAGTTTGGGTTTGTGGTTGGATTTGTGGTTAGGTTTAATCTACTAGACTATAATATTATTTGTCACTGTAAAAAGTACAGTGAGAGTGGTATTCTTTGCTGCCAGTCCTTATGGATTTTCAATGTTCATTGTGTGCCTAAAATCCCTAATCAATATATTTTGAAACGATGGACTAGGCTAGGAATACCCCCACGGGTTGCAGAAGAAGTTATAAGTGGTAATGCATCTGGTATTCCTGGTTCCATGTGGAGGGTTTAGATGCATAGGCAGTTTAAGGCTTTGCTTCTTGCAAGTAAATCAAATAGTCAAGCAAAAAAGCTATGTTAAGAAGCACTTGCTAAGTTAAAGGCTAATGTTGGTGTTGTTGTGGATTCTATTTATGTTTCTGACACTGAAAATGATCAACAGTCTAGTGTTGGTAACAAAATTATTGGTAACCCTAAAGGCTCGAGGAAGAAAGGTGAAAGGAATGTAAGGAGGAAAAGTACGTTGGAGAAGATATCAAACATCATAGATTAAGGAAGGCAATGATTTCTTCAAGGAATGGAGGAGGTGTATCTCAATGTCAGGTAAAATTCTATTGATAATCTTATTGAATAAGCTATATTTCTTATAGTTATATCTTTTTGGAGTTTGCTGAGTTTGCTGCTAAGACCAGTAGAATTATTCTGTGTTTTTAGCTCACTAAATGTCTTAATACGCTCAATAATATAGGGTTTTTGCTCACTAGAAGTTTGTATTGGCTCATTACATTTTCAATTCTCACACTGTTAGTCTTATAGTTTGCACTCACTATATTTATACGCTAGCTTACTAAGAGTGTGTGTGTATATATATATATATATATATAGATATATATATATGCTCACAACAATTACGTTTTTGCTGTGATGGTTTAGGTTGTTGCTGCAGGTTCATCTAATGCACCAGTTGCATCTAATCCAGCGGTAGATTTTAATGAAACGTATAGGGTTTTTAGTTTGATTTTTGATGAAAGGTTGAGGTAACCAAATGGGGATACGATTCCTAGCAATCAGTTGAATCCTGCTTCTAAAGCTGCTAGCATTTCAGGGTAAGACGCTTACTAATATAGCGTGTCTGCTCACTTGAAATATCTATTGGCTCACTAATATAGTGTATCTGCTCACTACATTTACACTTTGGTTCACTAAAGTTATGTATATGCTTTGTTATTTTTTGAGACAGGTTACGTGGGAATCAAGCATGAAATTTTGCTATGGTGATAGAGGGCATTGGCTTATACCATTAACGAATTTTTTTTTAGCTAGGCCATTCAATACTTTGTTTTGAACAAATATTTAAATGTAAATTTGTATCTTGCATTTTGATGTTTTAATGTTTTTATGATTAAGAATTGTTTTTTTATTTGAAGTTTAAGTAAATGGTGCTGAATAATTTTGATAGTTATAATAGGGTGAATACCTTTGACACGCATAATATGTTGCTCACTGTTGAAGATTCATAACTCAGTAGTTTCATTTGTTAGCTCACTATTTTCTACAAAACTGCTATCATATGTTTGATGACTTCACATTATAAAAGCATAGCATTCTATGACAATGACATGTTGAACACTTTAATATTTGACTTAACATTATAAAAAAAATATCATTCTAGTTTGATTTTGCATTCATTTATAGAATTAAGCATAGTAAAAGATATAGCTCATTGGGTTTGGCTATGAGCTCACTAGATTTGTCTTCTAGCTCACTAGAATTAAACATAGTAATTGATATAAAATATCTAATAGTGAATGCTGTTTACTAGTCCTTCACCATGATTAAAGGTAAGCATATTAATAGTCTAACTTAAAATTAGACTGTAGTGTACATAAGTTCCTAAAATTAGTCTAACTTAAAGTAAGGTTGATTAGTCATGCTATTGGCACTTGAGGTTGGGCTGATTTTGCATTCAGTTCTACTTGTTGTTTATCATAGAACTCCTTTGCGAGCCTCTTCACTCTATTCCTATATATATTTTCTTCACTGTTGATGATTTCATAGCAGTACCATGCTCGTATTACATTAAGCAGATTTTTATCCTGCAAACAAACAAAAAAAAAAGGAAACAAACCATTAATAGGTGTTGTATTTGTTTGAAGATATTTTTGTAGAGAACATATTTTTGGTAAACTTACTTCATTTTGTTTGAAACCACAATCATATTTATCTGCTTGTCCAAAGTATGACTCCATGTGCCTCATGTATAAAATTTCACAGTCTATGACATTATCTGCTGTCCTCTATGGCATTCTCATTCACACTGATTTTATCTTCTTCACAATTTCATGTTTGGGATGGCCAATGCTCTCTTGAAGAAATCTGCCAAAAGCTCTTGCCTATGTACAATACATAACTTTGTTCAGCTGACTAGAATTGGGTAGCAGTTCACCAAATATGTGTGTTGGCTCACCAAGAATATATGTTGGCTCACCAAATATGTGTGCTAGCTCACCAAGAATATGCGTCTTAGCTCACTAAGAATATGCGTTGGCTCAACACACTTTGTATGTGTCTTAGCTCAGTGCATATACCTATTAGCTCACCAACTACGTGTGGTAGCTCACCAATAATATGTGTTAGCTCACCAAATTTGTAAGCTCACTAGATATTTTATGTTGATGTAATGAATTAGTGAGCATTTGAACATACCACTAAGAGATGTGTTTCTCTATATGTTGTTTTGTATGGAGCAGTTATGTGCATGTTGTCTATGATATCAAGCCTTTCCTCCTGTAAATCAAAACAGAAGATGAAGAAGTGCTTCTTGTGATATACAGGGAAGAACACCCTGAAATTGGAGAATGATTAATATTATATAATGTGGTGTTTTAATATACAATTAAAATGTATTATATTAATGCTTACTAGATGCAATAGTTTTTCTGATATCCATTTGTCACATCTCTGGAATTCTTTCTGAAGAATTGTTTCAAAATTAATGTATCTTCCCTCCCTTGATTCTGCTGTATTTATCGAGGGGTTCAAAGTTGACTGCATTTTTGCAGCAGCATCATTAAGTGTTTGATTATTTGTATTTGTGAAAATAAAAAATAAGTATATATTTACCATTGCATCAACTGGTGCAAAAAATCTTATTAGAGATACTTCACTTCCCTTTCACTCCAAGTTGTTGGGGATAGCAGCCTAGACACTGATCACATTGGCATCAATGTATTCTCATGGACGCATGGTTGACATGTGATACCAATGTGCAACATATTTTTCGATATCAAACATTTCTTCACTAGTTTAGTAAGAAAAGGAACAAAAATGTACGTATATATTCATTATAATTTAAGTGTTTGTAAGTGTGTTCTGTGTGTCAGTTATGTGCTTACTTTGAATCAAGGTCCTGCGATGGATGGAATACATATTCAGCAACGATCCTTTCCTAGGCTGACAAATCCCCTGTAATCCCCTATCATTGGCCCTTTCTCTCTCCTCGGTTGATGTGTTACCTTCTTACTGTGCTCTTCTTCTGCATACATAACATTTGTAAGTGCTCAGTGAAATAGTTATTACGCTCACTAAAATGCTTATTGTGCTCACTAACATATATGTTCTTTTCAGTCACACATGTGCCATGCTCACTAACATATATGTTCTGCTCACCAAGTTATACTTTATGCTCACTAAAATAAAACTTCTGCTCACTAACATATGTGTTCTGCTCACCAAGATTTACTTTATGCTCACTAAAATATGTGTTCTGCTCACCAGCTCACTAAAAATTATGTTCTGCTCACTGAAAGTGAGAGCCTGGTCAATGAAAATCCTTCCCAGCTTTTTTTCTTTTTCCTTCTTTCCATCTTCTCTGCCAGGAAATTTTTACTCTCCTTCAATTATTTTCTGCCTTTCTTGGTGCTCTGTTTGTGTTTTTAGAATTGGTGGTGGTGGTATTTGAGATGATTCATGTGGTGATTGTGTCTCAAGAGCTTGTGATGGGTGTTGTGGTAGGGAGGGTGGTGGTGTCTGCAATGTTTATGTAGGGGAAGGGAAGTGGTGTCTGAGGTGTCTGTGCAGGGGGAGAAGGTGGTGGTGTCGGATGTGTCTCTACAGGGGAAGGGCAGTGGTGTTTGAACTACTTTTGCAGGGGGGAAGAAGGTAGTGTGTGAAGTGATGTTAGTGCTGCTGGTGTTGCAGGAGTTGGACTTTGGCTATCAACAATCAACTTAAAACTTTGTATGTCATTGCCCCCTTGCCTTGATGCAGAAGCTTAGCTGTTGATGCTGCTGGCCTTTTGTTTCCTTATAAAAGCATTCCCCAATTCAACTATGGCCTCAAGTATAGCAACTTTGTTCCACCATTTATCATCTTGACTAAATGATGGTATCTCAGCACTTTCATCCCTCATTCCTCTTTGTGTCATTGGTGGGGATTTTGAGATTTGAGCCTCACAGTAGGAAGAGAACATGCTTATGGCCTTACCTCTTATTTTCTTGAGTGTTTCATTGTTTTGGTATCTTTTTGACAAGTAGTTCATGAATATTGTGCACCTCTTGAGTGCACTTGCTAAAGCCTTTGTTACTTCAGCCACTTCTTCCATATCTTTCTATAATGTAGACACCATTCAAGTATTGTAAGATGTTAGATAGATATTTGTTTAAATTCTTTACAACAACAACAACACCTCCCAGTGTGGATCCCACTTTCGCGGGGTCTGGGGAGATCCAGATATAGGTAACCTTATCCCTACTGGTATCCCTACCCGTAGAGAGACTGATTCTAAGAGAGCCACAAAAACAACATTTTGTGAAAATATTTTATGGAAGAAGGATTTTGGGAAAACATTTAATGGCGAAATGAAGAACATAACTGCTAGAAATGAGTAAGATACATAAGCAGGTGAAGTTAACGTAACTATGAAACAAAGGAACAATAAACTAGAGGAGGGAAATATACCTTAATAACCAGAGGTAAGAAAACACTGTCTCTTCCTAGATGAAAGTACTTCCTGCAAACAAACACAACGCCACTGCCAAAACTACCCTACTGTAACTGAAAGACCGACTACAAGGCCACCTCTCTACGATCTAAGATCTTAATCCTATCTCGCCAACGTTTCCTATCCCGAGCCATGTCCTCTGTTAATCCTACAACTTTCAAATCCTCTCTAATCACCTCGTCCAAACTCTTCTTTGGTCGTCCCCTCCCTCTTTTCCCTTCGGCGATGTTAATCCTCTTACGTCTCCTTACTGGAGCATCCACGCTCCTTCTTTTCACATGGCCAAATCATCGGAGTCTTGATTCTCTCATCTTATCTTCGATGCGGGCCACTTTAACTACGTCTCTGATAAGCTCATTCCTAATTCTGTCTATTCTCGTATAACCACACATCCATCTAATTATCCTCATCACTGCTGTCATCAACTTTTGAACCTGAGTCTTTTTAGAGGCCAACACTCCGATCCATACATTACAGCCGATCTAACTACTATACAATAGACTTTGCCTTTTAATCCTACAGGCATCCTCTTATCACACAACACACCTTAGGCATACTTCCATTTTTGCCAACCCACTTTTATTCTATGGTTAATATCTTCGCCAATATCCCCATTCTGCTGAACGATTGAGCCTAGATACCTGAACTTATCGACCTTTGGTATCATCATCCCATCTAAGGTGACTTCACCCCTCACCTCTGCCATTCTACTGAAACAGCAATGAAGGTATTTCGTTTTCGATCTACTAACACGGAAACCTCTAGATTCCAAAGATTGTCTCCATCGCTTCAACTTGTCATTAACTCCCCATCTAGTCTCATCAATAAGAACAATGTCATCTGCGAATAGCATGCACCATGGTAACTTATCTTGAATCCCTTTTGTAAGTTCATCCATAACTAGAGAGAAAAGAAAAGGGCCTAAGGCGGAACCCTGATGCAGGCCCATACTAACGAAGAAGTCATTGGTGACCCCTCCTGGTATTCTAACACTCGTCCTACTGCCTATATACATATCATTAATAACTTGAATATGCACGGGTAACACTCCTTTCTTTCTCAAATATCTCCATAACACTTCACGCGGAACCCTATCATATGCCTTCTCCAGAGTAATGAACTCCATATGAAGATCTACCTTTCGATCTCTGTACAAACCCATGAGCTTTTTAAGGAGGTAAATCGCCTCTATGGTCGACCTGCCTGGCATAAAATCAAATTGATTCTCTAATATTGAAATATCCTTCTATAACCTTCTCTCAATCACTCTCTCCCATAAGTTTATAGTGTGACTGAGTAACTTAATACCCCTAAAATTATTATAATTTTGAATATCCCCTTTGTTCTTATACAGCCGAATGACTGTATTATACCTCCATTCTTTAGGCATCTTAGCTGTCCTAAAAATAACATTGAAAAGCTCTGTAAGCCACTCTAATCCTACTCCACTTCCACACTTCCACACTTCCACTGGTATCTGATCTGGACCCTCTGCCTTCTCATTGGTCATCTTCTTTAAGGCCTCTTTAATTTCATCCTTGCTGATGTGACCACACAATCGCGGATCAAGTTGCCTCTCACTACACTCTCGTTCCCTAGTTCGGACATCTTCCATCACTTCACCATTGAGAAATTTGGAGAAGTACCTTTGCCATCTCGCCTTAATTTCTGTATCATCAGACAGCACCTTTCCATTTTCATCCTTAATCCACCTCACAACTCTCAAATCCCTTATTTTCTTTCTCTAACCCTTGCCAGTTTAAAGACTTTCCTCTCCCCTTCCTTGGTCTCCAGTCTAAGATATAACCTATCATAAGCCCTACTCTTAGCTATACCAAACAGCTTTCTTAGCTACCTTCTTGGCGGCCTTATATCTACCTCTACTAATCTCTCTCTCTTCCTCTGCTCCAATGTTCATGAAATCAACATAGGCCTCTTTTTTCTCCTTGACTTTCTCTTTTATCTCCTCGCTCCACTACCAGGCGCCCTTTATTTTGTTACCACATCTCCTAGAAGTACCTAGGATTTCTTTAGCTAACCTTCGAATACATTCTACCATTACCTCCCACATTTTGTCTGCATCCTCTACCTGCCTCCAAGCACCTTCTTCAGCTATCCTCTCCGCTAATAACACGGCGTTCTCCTTAGTAAGGATCCACCACTTAACTCTAGGGTCCCCAACCCTCCTCTTCTTCCAATTAGAACATTTGAACTCCACATCCATACACTATCAACCTATGCTGGGTTCTCAAATACTCACTAGGAATCATCTTACAATCCTTATACAATTTTCGATTATCCGCCCTATCAGGAAGTAATCAATCTGGGTTTTTATGGAGCCACTCTTAAAGGTTATCAAGTGGTCCTCCTTCTTCTTAAAAAAGGAGTTTACCACCATCAAATCAAATGCCACCGCAAAGTTCAGAAGGTAAACTCCTCCATCGTTTCTCTCCCTAAAACCGAAACTTCCGTGAGCCGTGTCATACGCGTCTAAGTCAACACTAATATGACCATTAAAGTCTCCTCCTATGAAAAGCTTTTCGCTCTGGGGTACATCCTAAATGACCATATCTAAATCCTCCCAAAATTGCTTTTGTTTAAATTCTTTCATTCTGCTTAATTGATATAAATGGAATAAATGATATCTCTAACTCTGATGGTTCATCATTTTATGATAAGATCTTTGGATGTTCTTCCTTTTGTAGTTGAGGTTCCTTTTGTAGATGTGGTTCAGCATGTACTTCCTTAGTTATTTGTATTGGAGGCTCCACTCTTCCCTTTCCAAAGCCTTTTGGTCCTTCTTTTACGGCAACTTAATTGGGCTTTCTCTCTTCTTTGACTTTTTCCCTCACCTTTTCTGTTGTCCAGCCTTTGATTGTTGGGAATTTCCTCTGAATAGTCCTTCTTATCAGGAGAACCCTGTCAAGATATAGCATCTGTAAGCAAAATGTTCTTTGTAATCAGTCTGTATACCTCACGAAAAATGAATCCATGCTCACTAAAATATAGCCTTTGCTCACCAAAAATATATACTAGCTCACTAACATGAAGTAATGTTGTCTAAGAATCATTTTTATTAGGCTTACTAAATTTATGAATAGAGATCAATGTAATAGACAATCATCATCTATGAACAAGTCACTTACAGCTCACCAAAACTAAACTATTGCTCACTAAAAGACATGTTCTGCTCACTAGGTTATATTGTCTGCTCACTAAAAATGGTACTCTGCTCACTAAACATTTTCTTCTACTCACTAAAATATATTGTAGCTCACTAACATTCAGTAATGTTGTGTAACAACGATTCCTATATGTATGTGGGGTACGTGATGCGTGCTCACTAAAATGATCATTATAGATTAATGTAATAGACAATTTCCACACATGATCAAGTTTTCCATAGCTCACCAAAAGGTTTGGTATGCTCACTAAATACACCTTCTGCTCACTACAATGTATGTTCCGCTCACTAAAGTAAATGGCCTACTCACCATGATATATGTTAAGCTCACCAAAGCTTTGGTGTGCTCACTAACCATTTGCTCACTACAATGTATGTTTCGCTCACTAAAGTAAATGGTATGCTCACCATGATATATGTTAAGCTTACTGAAAATGATGTTCTGCTCACTAAATATATATGTTCAGCTCATTGAATTTGACATTGTGCTCACAGAAAACATGATACTCTGATAGAGTATAAAGAACTTACCATTAAGAAGAGATTGGGTCCATCAAAGTTTTAAACCCTCTTTTTGATAGATTCACATAATCTATCAATGGTGTACTGACACCAATCAAGTGTTGCTATATCTTCAACATTAGCAACATTCTTAGCAAAATAGGGTGTGTAATGTACATTCTTTGAACCGTTGAAAAAGCATGGTACCACGTACAGCACAAAGTTTCTCTTGAAGCTTTCCCCTGCATCAGTCTGGCTGAGTATGTAATGTGGCATTTGGCTCAGCTTAGGGGTCCCATCATACAGATGCCAGTCATTTCTCAATGTATAAATGACTTCATTGTCTTTGGCATTTTTTGGCTTTTTTCCATGAAACTCCTCAACCTTCTTTCCACCAATGGGGAGTACCAATGTGAGATGAACACCCATTGGTGTAATCTCAATCCGTTTGTTTGGTGATATATACAAGGTGACTGAGTATGGGTCAAATCTGTCTACTAGCCATTTGTACAAATCCCCTTACAATTCAGTGACGTCTAAGTGGAGGAATCCTTCAAACCCCATATCTGTATTGCTTTTCTTTGTGCCTCATTGAAATTATCAATGATTCCAACAAACCATGATGGTGACATTCTTGTTTGAAAGATCTTTTTGGGTTTTGTGTCTCCCTCTGCAGGCTTTGGCACAGATTGCATAAACTTAGGGTCCTCAACAGGGACGGTAGCAATTGTGTCCTTTTTCAGGAATTTATGTTCGTTTTGATGCTTGAAAACTGAGAGTTGTCCACTCTTCACAAGAGGTTTAGGACTCTTTTGGACATCCTCCTTCTTCTTCTCAGGTTGTTCCTTACCACACTTTTTTTACCTCACTGGAATTTTCTTTAGCCTAGACTTTGTTATTTGTTTTATCTTCTTCATTCTCTTCACCAACACTTCATCATCAGACTCAAACTCATCACCATGGCTAGGGGGAGGCATTTTGTAAGTTGTGTCCTCCACTGTGTCATCTGTTTACTCTGAAGGTTGTTGATGAACGTTAGTGATTGTTTTTTCTAAGCTTTCTCGGGCAATGTTTTTGGGAACATTGGGGGAGTTTCTGCTATGTATTAGTATCTCCCTTGTTTGTTGCTCTGTGTTGCCAATTTTCTGATGTGCATCAGTCTTCTTTGGCTCTTTTTCCTTTCTTACAGCACCACCTTTAGTTTTTGCCCTGCTGTTGGCGTGCATTGTTGAGGTGGGTTTGCTGGTTTTTGTTGCTCTTGTCCTCCCTCTCCTTGTTAAGTAGGTTGTGATTCTTACACAGCATGCACAGTTTGTGGTTTTTCCAGCATCACTTTTTGTTTCTCCCTGCTGTGGGAGCTTGGAGTTGTTCATCTTCTGAACTAGTTGGACTGCTGCAAATATTTCTGTTCTTCCTACCTTCTTGTTTCACCCTTCTCTTAGTTACAGTAGCACTTGTTGAGCTGGTTTTATGCCTTCGAATGTTTTGTCCCTTACTGTGGACAGGTCTTCCTGATGCTTTGGTTGAGCTTCCTTGGTTACTTCTTCTACAGCTATACATGGTACTTTGTATAAGTGAACAAGAAGTATAACTAAATAAATATACAATGTTTAATGTAATCTGGGTCTCAATATATATATATTTCAGCTCACTAAAATATAATATCTACTCACCAGAATTATGGGCTTGCTCACTAAACATAGTTGTCTGCTCACTACAATTATAGGTCAGCTCACTAAACATAGTTGTTTGCCCACTATAATTTCAGGTCAGCTCGCTAAATATAATTGTAAATGTATAGTTTTACTAGCTATTAAAAATATGAGATTATAAACTCAGTGCATATAGGAACTGTTAGAGCAAATTGCATTGAAATGCTTAACGGTACATGGTGCAACACCAAAATATAATAGTAGTTATTGCTTACTAGACATTTGTAATAGCTCACCAAACCATATGTTATGGCTCACTAATTGACAGGTATTAACATAGAATATAATGTAGAAGTGCTTTGAATATAATTTCCCCTGCTTACTACATATGGAATTCAGATGATTACATATAATCTTACATAACGTAGACATACCTTGGCCTGAATTGTGAGTAATATCATCTTGCATTCCTTGATTTGTTTCATTTGTTTTATTTTGATCATTTGAGCTTTAATAAAAAAGGAAAGGATAATGTTAGTGCAGTGGACTATACTGTATGTGTTTTTTCATATATTTGAAGTGGTAATTATCTAATATTCACTTGCTCAGAGGAGATATCTCTGACAGCCTGCATAATCATGTTCTGAGGGCTAGCGATTGACCCTTCTGTCTTTGATCTATCAAATAGTATTAAATACAATGTTAATATTACAGGAAATGTGATAATAAACTAGAATAAAAGGTATAGCTCACTACAAATATATCATGGCTCATTATAATATAAGATACAACTCACTATATATGTGAAACAGTATATGAAAAGATATTGGAGTTCTAGACTGCACACTTGAATGTATGGCACCACTTATGGCACACTAGGATGTAAATTACAGCTCTTTATATTATAAGACACAAGTCCTTATAGGATCATATGTTGATAGGAACTAGCATATTATTCACAGCTCACTACAGTTTTGTCATGGCTCACTATATTCATGCCATAGCTCACTAAAATATAGGGCGCAACTCACTGGAGCATGCATATGTTGACAGCCACTAGCATATAATTTACAGCTCACTAGATTTTTGTCATGGCTCACTTCATGCAAGCCTTAGCTCACTACATTATAAGACATAACTCACTATAGCATTAATATGTTGATAGGAACAAGCACATAATTCACAGCTCACTAAAATGAAGATATGGCTCACCACAATATAAGGAACAACTCACTATACAGCAAAATCAGAAGAGTTAAGGTAAAAGTGTTTTGCATGTATTATTCAACATCAAGGTAAACATGTTTATTGTGAATTTGATGATAGAATCAGGAACAAGCGCACTCTGCTCACTGGTGATGTACGCTTGCTCACTAATATTAGGTTTACGAAGGTTTGAGGTTTTCAACATACCTTTTCTGAGTAGTGTTTGATGCATCACTAGCAAATCTTTTTTTTCCTGCTAATGAATATTGAGCTTCCATCTGCAAACATTGAAAAACGAGATTATGAGTTCCCGATTTGGTTAAAACCTATGATGCACAACCAATTCATTGTTTTGTTTCAAACATGCAAATAAATTTTGTATCTGATAAAACTTACATCGAATTTGTTTGCTTCAAGCTTCAGTGGTGATTTTTTGAAGATTTCTTGCTAGAATCGGTGAGCAAAAGTAGCATAATTTTGCCAAACCAAGCACGAATTTGAGTGGTTTTGAGAAAGAGAAAGTGAACTTAAGTTTTTGGGTCACGACATGATTTGAAGTTGTAGTTATGAGTGCTTTTGGTTTATATATATATATATATATATATATATATATATATATATAGATATATATATATATATATAATATTATAGTATGTATGCATATATATTGTAGGCAGTTTCTTCACTTTATAGATGTGGCGCGCCAGTTGGACAAGTGGTGGGCCCAGTTGTACAAATGCAATTGTACAATCGGGTGGACAATACACTAACTGTACATATATACATATATACATACATTCATATATATATATATTATATATATATATATATATAGATATATATATTATATATATATATATATGCTATATTATATATATTATATATAATATATATATATATATATATATATATGTATATATAATATATATATATATTATATATATATATATATATATATGTATGTATGTATGTGTGTGTGTGTGTGTGGTATATATATATATATATATATATATATATATATATAGATATAGAGAGAGAGAGAGAGAGAGAGAGAGAGAGAGAGAGAGAGAGAGAGAGAGAACACATATTTGACTAAAATTCAAATAACTGTAAAAAAGTATAATAACTTTATGACCATGAACTAATTAATTGTCATCAATTAAGTTGAAAAATAACTAGTATTCAATCACATAATCAAAACTATGAGATCTATGCAAACAACTTTTACTAAATTGATTTCAACATGCCTACAAAGTATGCGTCCATTACCTAAAAGTTAAGATTGTTTTCAATACACATACACAGCTAAAAAGAAGAATGAGATAGTATAGAACTCCATAATTCCAAGCGAACACTTCATGAACCTGAACTTTATATCTGATTTTGGGGCACATTGCCCTTAGTTTCAACTTGAGACCACCAAACCCATACATTAGAGTTAAGTACAATAAACAGCGCTGCTAATTTGAAAAGATCTAAAATCCAAAGTGAGATAAAGGAAACTACAATGAGACAAAAACTTCTAAGAAGATTGTAAGATTTAATATCCATATCAGCCTTCACACTAGATACTCTTGCTCCACAAATATTATGTAACATCCCTATCCTTAGGCTAGTCTTTTTAGTATATTCCTTAATTTTGAAAAAAAAAAATTCGCCAGAGTTCCACCTGAAATATGGCTATTTTCCTTTTACAACGTCATAAGTACAATAAGAAATAAAAGAAACTCTTAACGATCTCAATGACCACATGACGAAGTAAATCAACTCAATAGCCCACACACCTGGAGTATCCAACACATGCCGATGTTATACTCGGTATTAAGATCATTAGAAATAATTGTGGCATTAGTTTGTCTCAATCACATTATATTGAGAAAGTACTTTGGAGATTCAATTACAAAGATTGCTCCCCAATGGCCACTCCTTTCGATCCAACTTATAAGTTGGCTTGGAACAGTAGGAGATCTATCGCACAACTTGAGTATGCAAAGGTCATAGGGTGCTTGATGTATGCCATGACAAGCACAAGGCCGAATATTGCATTTGCCGTTAGGTAATTAAGTCGATATACTATTAACTTTCATTGGCATGCAATACATCGAGTTTTGAAATACTCAAAGAAAACTCAAGATTATGATCTATGTTATTCAGGTTATCCTTCGGTCTTAGAAGGATACTCAGATATAAGTTGGATAACTGACAAAGAGGACTATGCCTCTACGTCAGGTTATATATACTTGCTTGGTGGAGGGGCAGTATCTTAGGCATCCAAGAAACAAACCTACATAACCGACTCCACCATGGCTGTTGAGTTTGTGGCTTTGGCTGCAGCCAGCAAGGAGGCATAGTGGCTACGAAACCTATTATTGGAAGTGCCTTTATGGCCAAAACCAATGTCACCACTCTCCATACTTTATGATAGCAAGACCATGTTGTGCAAGGTTTATAGCCATGTCTATAATAGAAAATCAAGGCACATTAGACTTAGACATGCCTATGTCCATCAATTGATCAAAGATGGAGTGATCACAGTCAACTATGTGCGAACAAATAAGAATCTTGCAGATCCTTTAACCAAAGGCTTAGCAAGAGACTTCGTGTTGAGAACATCAAGGGGGATGGGACTTAAGCCCATATCTGCAATCACTAGCAATGGAGCCTCAACTTAATTCGTGGTGTGACATCACGTTTTAAGTTCAATGAGTGACAATATTGCACAGTGATTGGAAGCACTAACATATTCCATCCCACGGTAAGAGTGCTTAATTACTGTAATGTTATAAGAAGGTGAGTTTTATGCTCATAATAGACCCTGATTGAATGGCTTGTATTACAGGAGCGTATTTCTAAGGTCTACCCAAGTGAGTGTGAAGTGTGGCTGCTTCAAAGAGCAACTGGACTTGGCTTGATGCACTTATAATAGATATGGACACATAACCTAATAATAGTGTCAAATTTTAAGTGTGTAATGAGACTTGTGTGTGAAATGTATCCAATTAATCAAAGAGGGTGTATTGTTCAATGACTTGTCTACTATTTACATTCAGATTAATTGAAATTATCTTTCGCTAAATGGAAGTTTAAATCACAAGATACTTCTCTTATACATAAATCTCCTTGTGTTCTTAGTTGTGATTGTGTATTTGCTGTAATGGCGGGGGTTTGTTCTATATCTTGAAAAAGGCTGGGGATTGTTGGAATTTTCCAAGAATAAACTAAAAGTGGCAAGTGTTTCTAGTGTTTATCCGAAAAGGTGGCTAAGCATAGTGCCTCTTTAAGTTTACCTACCTTATCCAATCCTTTCGGTGAAAAGGTGGATAAGCATGGTACTTCTTTAAGATTTACCTGCCCTACCCTATCCATTTTTGGTGCCTCTTCAGGCATGACCACTCTTCTATATAAGGAGGAGTGAAATCACAATCCCAGGCCAAAAAAAAATCAATGTGAGTGACTACAACACCCTCATCAATTAATATTTGAGAGAACCTTGAAACACATACTTGTTTTACCAAGTAGATTATCCCTAAGATTATTTGTGGTGTAACAAATAAGTCTTAAGGAAAGTGTTCTATTTTACGATTTACTTGGTTTATCCTGTACCACATTCAACCTAATTTTTCTAACATCAAGTAGGTTGAGTAAGGCTTGAAATCTTGAAACTCTAACTCAATATGCACATCTGTGAAAATCAACACTAATAGCCCCAAAATTGTCAAATATAATACAAAGAAATTATATCGAACTAGCCTCTAAACCCTAAATTTAGATCCAACAGTATGTCAAATTAAGAATCACAAGAAGGAATTGAAGAACAATTAATGATCAAAGTCTCAAATCAAGAATTGAAAACCAAAACACTAATGTAATTGAGGATAATACAACTTGGGTCTTCGACATGTAGCGGCTGGGCATCAAATATGAAGTGGACAAACCATAAAAAAGGCAAGAACCAGTGAGCCAAGGGAGAGATGAAGAGGGAGCAGGGTAATGCATGGGGTGTGACTATCTCTATTTAGTTCATCTGCTTGGCACAAGAGATGAGGGGTAGGACATATGTGGGTGAGAGTCTTGAGAGGAACTATTAACAGAGGATAGAGGGTGAACTGGGCCGGTATTCATTCACCCCTTCAACTCCTCTTATTTTCTTTCTTTTTTTCTACTTTATATATTCATGTGATTTTTATTTAATTGAATCAATTCCATGCGCATTTATAATGTGCATGTTCAATTGGCTTCGCCACGCTTATAAGGGTGTAGATTTCGGCATGGGTATTAAGAGCAACAAACGTTCACATACTTTGGAAAATTCTTATTTTTCTTCCTCCCTTGTACATCTGCGGTGAATCATGTGTAGATGTAGACCATATTTTTTATAGTGGGATCATATTCACCATACATAACTCGAATGGGAGAAACAATAATGCAATCACCCTTATCAAAACCACCACCAACCTACCTCCCGTTTATTCTGCTAGCACACTAGCATCATTCTAACCACACACTGTTTAAAAAACTCCTATTAACTCACTCTTGTCAGGCAGACATGACATGATCAAAATAATACAACTAACAAATCAAATAGAAACTAATTAGGATACATAAGAATCACTACATCGGAAAAAAAAAAAATCAAAGAACTAAAAAAGTTAAAAATACAAATTCATCATAGAGTATAGAACATTCATCAACAATGAAAATATACTATAAGAAAAACAAGTTTATCCTTGAAAAGATTGTTACGTTGCACTTAATCTCTTTGATAATTAAAACAAGCCTGACATGAACAGATTTGCACCAATTCAACTCCTTTTATTTCATTCAAATTTGTAAAGCATTCAAAATTACAAAGTTTCATTTTGAATTTTAAGAAAAGCAACAAAATGCATTACATGATCAACTCCTCCCCAACTAGATCCATGAGCTTTATACCAATCTTACTAGTAAGAATACTCCCTCTATCAATACCAAACTGTACCCTTTACCAATCTAAAAGTGCATGAAAATCAAGATTACATGAACTGTCACCACTGGATTAAACAACTAGAGTACTACCAAATGGAAGGACAAGTGCACAATAGGCATCTTTGTTAGTAATTTCAAGATCGTGACCATTTGGAAGAACCAAGTAACTTATGTCCTGATTAAAATGTCCAATATCTACGAACCAAGTTTTAGAGGAATATTGCTAACATCCAAAAACACTAAAGAGTAAAACCCAATATCGATTCAACTCAAAAACTAGTCTAGCTTGATATCTTAATTAACAATTCGGAAAGACTATGGAGATATCCAACAAACAAAAGGCCTTGAGTTAGCAAATTTGATATCATCAATAGATACTGTCTTTTGTTTTCTACACCTTTTAAATAATCTATCTTTCTCATTGCAATGTTGCATGAGCTCTTTTCCTTTATGCTTCCTCTTCTGTTTCAAAAAATTCTTCAACAGATTTAGTAGCAACATCTAATCTCCGTACGCCACTTGATTACGAAGTAACCTTCACATCATGCCTGTTCTTAGTCCTCAATTCTGGTGATTTAACAACATTCACATCATGTCTTCTCTTACTTCTCAACAAACCTACATGAACAATCATATTAATTTGCTCGTGAATTTTATCATCTAATTCAAGGCTAGTTTAATCACTGTCAAAAACATTAGAGTCTTCATCAGCCTAATGACTAGGAACACTACCAAAACTGCTACTAAACTAATTAGTACTATCAACAAACATATGAAAAATAGGAACATCAAAACCAATAGGCTCTTGTCTAGGAACACAAACAATCTTCAACCTTGAAGAACAACGCAATGGGAACATATCGATATCTTTCAACTTTCGCTTTGAAGATAACGGCATAGAAATCAAAATACTGGTCCAAGTAGTAGTATATATTGTAACATGAATATTCTGATAAAATTCTATTACCAATCTTTCTAGAACTTAAACCAACCTCATCATGCTTCCCAAAAGATTCAACACACTTTCTCCCACGAAATTCACTACCACCATTCATGAATTCATCACAAGATTTCCCACAATCTTTTCCAACAAATTCACCATCTTTCTCACTATATCAACCATCCATTTCTTTACAATATTCAAACAACCATCACCAAATCCATCAAAACACTTCTCACCAACATTTTCAATAGACTTACAACCACTATTTACCACTAGATTTAACAACATTTTGCTTACTAGATTCAACACCACCATTACCGCATCCACCATGTTTATAATGTTGAAATGGATTTGTATCTCATACTCTCCCTAATTCATTTCCAAATTCATAAACAATGTTCCTAGATTCATCGATTTCCATATTCAATTTATTACCAGAAGTGTTAGAAGTAATCGAGCTTCACCAACAAAAAAAAAGGAATGAAAATTAATAATTTGAAAAAAGGACAAAAATTCGAACATGCAGCAAGGAAAAAAAACATAACTCCATATAAGTCAAACCAAAAATTTAAACAAAAAGACAACATAGAAAACCCTAACTTTAAAAAATACAAAATGTGAACCTAAAAACAAAACTCTAAATAAAACAATTACCATAAAAAACCTAATTTCATAAAAATTAAAATGCTTACCTCTCTTTCGGTATAAGAGGCCGAATTTCTTCCCTTCTGATCACACTTTACCACAAAACTTTAAAGATTCATTGACTGGGTTAGAACTAGAATATTTTGTACTCTTGTGCCTCTCAATAAATTTCAAGAATTTCTAAACACTAAGAAATCAAATTTTCTATAGCAAAAACACTAGAATATACGAAGGTTAGACAGTTCCTTGAATATGAAGAATACTTGAAGAACATACAAAGAATTAGGCAAAAGTGTTGAAGAAAGAGACAGAAAGATTGAAATCATAAAAGTATGCTTCAAAGAAAAATTAACTGCCAAAGTTGTAGTTCAAACATAAACATTTTCAAAAAAAAATTAAAAATAAATTAATTAAAAGCATTGTTTCAAATAACCACAAGCCAGATTAGAAAAGTTTGCTTCGATGCTGAATGGACCATATGTTATTAGGAATACCTTTGTAAAATATGTTGTCACGTGTGCTCTTGTAAGAAGAAACATCTAATAAGTATAGTTTGTTCGGGGAAAAATTAAAAATAAATCGTCGAAGCTCAACTCTCATTACCTCAATTGTGTAATAAATGGCCGAAAGAACAGTGAGATTAAAAATCAAGAAAGTGGTGGATAGGAGAGAAGGCAAGGATGTCACAAGATAAGGAAGTAAAAGCGCTTTAGAGGGAAACAATCAAATTATTTGTGAACCTACTTTAGTTGTGCATGATACACACATCATAAATCTAAAAATTAATATAAATTTGTCATGTTGTTTATTTTATAAAAGTTTATTGTGAGGTGGTCTTACTTGAAAATTAGGGTCTATTTTTTTTGGTTAACAAATTTTTATGGCAATAACAAAGGAAGTGCTCATGAATTAGGAACTTGAAAAGTACTTTTTTGATAGGTGGATTTAGGAAAGGATAGATGAATGATGTTCTATCAAAATGAAAATCACGGTTGCTAGCAATTAACGCCCCCCACGCGCCTTACAGAAAAAAACAAAGCATATGAGTGAGTTTACATGGATGATGGTGATGCTTACAAACATAATAACCAAAACAGAAGAAAAACAAAAGAAAGGAAAGAAAGTTGTAACCCTTTCATATCTCAGGCAATAATTTGTACACCTAGATATATTTTTATAATGACCCCTACAAAAAGCATATGAGATAATATTAATTAATTAAAAAGATTAGATACCATGCATGCGTTTCGAAATCCGAAAAATAATTAATTTCAATTTGCAAAAATACCTCTTACACACTTTAACTGCTGGTAGTTGTTACTAGTCGCTAACCACAAATTACGAATGCTAAAACAAAGAGGTTGTAAGATGCTTTACGCAGTTCACAATTGTTTGAATAGTTAGTTTGTGGATAATTGTTATATTCAACGTAGAAATAGTTGTCAATAAATTTAAGCAATGTAAAATGATCTTTAAATTTAAGTATTATGTTAATTGATAACTCTAGATCATTAAGTAGACTTGCGTAATTTATCAAATATAAAAATAATTAAAAGTGTTTAAAATGTTAAAATTAAGTCCATTTTGAAATCCAAAAGGCTATCTTTTTACACCTCTCCCCTCAAACAATCACGCATTTTTTTCTAGCTCTCATCCATTTGCATTAATTTTTGCCTCACTTCACCATTTTACGAAATAATGTTGAGTTATTATATCTAGTTTTGATGATGACAAATCCAAGTGTAAAAAATTGCCCAAGTAATGTTGCTCCAAACACGATCTCCAAACAGGCCTAACTGGTGTTTGTGATCTTTATTGTATTAACTGGTTTGCTACATGTGAGAACAAGTCTTCAAAACAGGTTTTACTTGGTGATTCTATATTAAGTCAAGAACACCACCTCGACAGTTGATTGTAAGGCATGTTCCTGAACTCTAGTAATGCAAAGAACAACCCCAGCAAACAAGGTGGCCTTGGTGTTCACAGCAGCTCTACAAATCTTGGACAAGATGACTGGTTCAAAACAAGAAGTCTTGGGTATATAGATTTTATTTATTTAGACTCTTGTTAATATGCCAATATTGAAAACGTCATTTTAAACACCTCTTGAATCGGTATTTGCGCTAAGTGCTTCAGAACACCAGTTGCGAACAACCCTGCAAACAGGGTGCCTAGGGTGTTTCTGAACTGAAGTGGCCATACCCGGTTATCTTTGAAAATTCATTTCGGTTGGCCAAGATCTCCAGAATACTTTCTTTAAATTCCAAGATTGCTATTTTTCTGGAAAGGATATTTCTTGAAAATATTATGGGAGATTTGCGAAAATAGGTTTTGGGAGAATTGCCAAAACTAAAAGATTCCCTTTGCCTATATTTTCGGATATGATAAAATTTCAAAAGTTGAAGATTTCTGGTTGTCATTTGAATCTTCTTCACGGCTATGGGAAGATAAGGGTTATCTCTTAAGATAACAAATCCCTTATATTTTGGGAAAAATTTATCACTAGCCGTTGGGGAGTATTTCTTGCTTGAAAATCGTTTTCCATACTTAGCTGATTCTTTCACCTCTCCTTGTTTTTGACCGTTGGATTTTGTGTTTAAAATCTCAGCATTTCACTCCCATTTGTATAGAGGAGAAAAGACGAGAAACATACACAACATACGCAAAAAAGGGAAAATTTCAAAAGTGGTTTTTCTAGTGAGAAGAATTTTTCGAGTTACGCTTGAGAAAAGAAAAACCGAGACAAGTTGTGTTTAAACTGAGCTTTCAAGATATTGGCATACTAGGACCTCATTGTACCTTACATCTGCTTAAATCAGAAGCACCCCCGTAAGGTGTTTTGTAACCCTGATCTTGGATCAGAAAAGTGAGTGAGTGGTCCTCAGTCGTGTGGACTTTGGACGTGTCCAATCTGGTGAGATTTGGACGTGGTGTAACCCTTCTTAGAGAAGAAGGTTACGTGGTTGCAAGTTGTAACAAGGTGTGTTACATTTGTAACGTGTGAAGCCCGTTAGTGAAAGTGGTTAAATCCTACACGAGGTAGGTCGTGGTTGTTCACACCTCAGTTGGGCTAGAGGTGTTTTCCACGTAAAAATTTTGTGTGTGCTTTATTTTCTGCATTTATCTTGGTGATTTTCGCATTTGCAATATTTGAGAATACCCCCTGCAAACAAGTCACTAGGGTGTTTGTCATCTGAGAATAACCTCTGTGAGGGTGTTTGTTATTTACAACGTGAAAATCAGACACCACAATTCACCCCCCTCTTGTGGTTGTATACTCACGAATTTAACAAGTGGTATCAGAGCGGGTTCTCCTACAAAAGGTTAACACCTTGAGAGATTCTGAAGATGAGTACTCCACAAGGAATTCTTGAAGGACAATCCATTACTCGCCCTCCTTACTTCAATGGCCAACACTATAGTTGGTGGAAGAATAGGATGGAGAACTATATACAAGTCGAAGACTATGAGTTATGGATGCTCATCAAGAACGGGCCTTTTGTTCCCATAAAAACCCTTCCTGAAGGAAAAACAGCTCCCAAAGAACCTCATGAGTTTGATGCCGAGGACTACAAAAAGATGGAGAAAAATACCAAGGCCAAAAAGCTTCTATATTTTGGCCTAGGACCCGATGAATACACTCGCATCTCTGAGTGTGAATCAGCCCAAGCTATCTGGAACGCCCTGCAAGTTGCTCATGAAGGTACGAGTCAGGTTAAACAATCTAGAATTGAGCTACTTATGCGACAATATGAGTTGTTTGATATGGGTGATCGTGAGACTGTGATGGATATGTATACACGGTTTACCCACATCACGAACGAGTTAAAATCCCTGGGAAGATCTTTCACCACTGAAGAGTTGGTGAGGAAAATCCTCAGAATTTTACCTCGTACGTGGGAGGCCAAAGTAACAGCCATCCAAGAGGCTAAAGACATGAACAAGATCACCCTCGACGAGTTGATTGGTAATCTCCAGACCTATGAAACTCCGAAAGAACTCACAACAAAGAGAGGAGCAAAAGAAGGATCGTGGGCTTGCCTTGAAAGCACATGAGGACACTGACTCTGACCTTGAAGATGAAGATATGGCTCTAATGTCCAGAAAATTCAAGAAATTCTTCAAAAAGGTCAAGGAGAACAACAAAAGAAAAGACTTCAGTAAGTCCAGAAACACCCCCAAAGAACAGCTCACAGGGTGTTTCAAGTGCGGCAAACCAGATCACTTAGTCAAAAATTGCCCTCTGCTTCGAGAAGATCAGATGCCCGAACACCCTCGAAAACAGGGTCGAAAACACCCTGTAAACAATCTGGGCAAGCGATTCTCGAAAGCTATGCTGGCTGCTTGGGGAGATTCCTCTGAGGATGAAGGAGAATCTGAAGCTGAAGAAGGGGTCGTAGCACTTATGGCACAAAGTGATTCAGATTCAGATGATGAATCAACAATCAGCTTCTTAGATATCAAGAACAAGGTACATGGTCTTAACAAAACCACTTTAGAAGAACTTCTATATAATTTGATAGACACCTGTGCTGATCTAAAAAGAGAAGTTCGTGACCTAGAGCTTGAAAATGAATTCTCAAAAATGAAAAACTCGGTTTACATGAGAATATTAACGTGCTTAGAGAAGACCTCTTTCTAAAAGAAGGCGATTAAACACAAGTAGAGAAAAAACTCTTTGAAGTGGAAGAAATAGTTGAATCCCTGCTAAATGAAAAGCAGAGCTTGAATGCCACCATAGAAAAATTAGAAACTGATCTTGCCACAAACAAACGCTGGAACAAATCTTCACAAGCCCTTGATTGGTTAAACACTCATCACAGTAGAAACAAAAAGGGACTTGGTTACAAGCATAAACGGACCGTTTACCCAATACATAGAAAGTATGTGGGATTACCTGAAAACATCGTTTGCTTTCATTGTGGTAAAACGGGTCATTATAGATACACTTGCCCTTTAAGAAAACATGCCAATGAAAAGAATGAAAGGTATGTGAAACAAATCTGGATTAGAAAAGATGAGCTTTACATGTCTAAAAGAATGGGACCCAAGTGGATCTGGGTTCCCAAAACTAACCCGTGATTTGTTTTGCAGGCTGAAGTGAGAGAGAACAACCTTACGAACAACCCCACTAACACCCTTGAAAACAGGCAGTTGTGGTTTGTTGATAGTGGGTGTTCACGGCACATGACTGGTGAAAGATCAAATTTTCTCTCACTTACAGCTTTGAATGGTGGGAGTGTAGCATTTGGAAACGGCAAGTCTGGGACAATTGTCGGTATAGGTAATATTGGTAAAACTCTCTCCCACTCAATTGATAATGTGCACTTAGTTGATGGGTTAAAACACAATTTGCTAAGTGTGTCCCAACTGTGTGACAAGAACAACCTAGTACTGTTTTCAAAAACACGTTGCTTGGTTGTGAATGACGACACAGGAGATGTTGTGTTGAGGGGGAAGCGATGTCAAAATGTTTATAAAGTTTGTATTTCCACTCTTCCCCAAAATAATCTGACTTGTTTAAATGCATTAAATGATGATATAATGCTATGGCACAAGAGACTAGGTCATGCAAGCCTGTCCTTGTTAAAAAAACTTGTTTCCAAAGATTTGGTTGTAGGACTACCTTCCATCAAGTATAATGATGACAAGGTATGTGAAGCTTGTGCAAAAGAAAAACAAGTCAGATCTTCTTTAAAATCTAAAAAGTGTGTAAGCACTACCCGACCTCTTGAATTATTATATATTGATCTATGTGGTCCCATGAGGATAGCTAGTAGAGGAGGGAAGAGGTATGTGCCCGTAATTGGGGATGATTACTCTCGATTTACTTGGACTTTATTCTTGACATCCAAGAATGAAACCTTCGAGAAGTTTATTGCCCTTCTCAAAAGGATTGAAAAGAGAGTAGGACACTCATTGGTAAGCTTGAGGTCTGATCATGGTACTGAATTTGAAAATGCAAGTTTTACAAACTTTTGTAATGAACATGGTGTTGATCATAACTTCTCAGCCCCGAGAACACCCCAGCAGAATGGGGTGGTTGAACGAAAAAATCGTACCCTAGAAGACATGACTAGAACAATGCTTATTGCTAGTGGTCTTCCTAAGAACTTTTGGGCAGAAGCCTTGAACACATCATGTTACATTATAAATAGATGCATGATTAGACCCATTTTGAACAAAACTCCTTATGAACTTCTCAAAGGCAGAAAACCCAACATTATGCATCTAAGAACATTTGGTTGTAGATGTTTCGTGCATAACAATGGGAAAGATGCCTTAGGAAAGTTTGATCCAAGGAGTGATGAGGCAATATTTCTTGGTTATTCCTCTCACAGTAAGGCATACAAAGTCTTTAACAAAAGAACCTTGTGTGTTGAGGAAAGTGTGCATGTGTTTTTTGATGAATCTAACTCTTTGAATGAGAGTGATGCACAGGATGAAGAGTTTGAATTAGGTCTTGTCCAAAAGGAATCGTTGAACCAAGAAAAACAAGGTGAGAACACCCTGAAGAAAACAGGTACAGAAGCTGTTCCTCAAAATGGCAAGCAAGGTGAGAACCAAACAGGGGGAAACACCGTTGAACCATGTTCGGAACCATGCTCTTCAGGAACAAGCTTGCAAACAGGTGCAGAAACAGGATCAGGAGGTGTTCTTGAGCCTGATCCTACACACATTTCAGTTAGAACAGAGCATGTGTCTGTGGATCCACTTAATCCAAGACCATGGAAGCACCATAGTTCGCACCCTCTTGATCAAATCTTGTCAGATATTAATACTGGAGTGCAAACTAGATCTAAACTTAAGAATTTTTGTGCTTTCTATGCTTTTCATTCTAACATTGAGCCAAAAAGTGTGAATGAAGCTCTTACAGATTCAGATTGGATCACAGTTATGCAAGAAGAGCTTCATCAATTTGAAAGAAACAAAGTGTGGCACCTTGTACCTCGCCCGGCTGAGAGAAAAATCATTGGAACGAAGTGGGTGTTCCGAAACAAACTGGATGAGTCAGGAACAGTCACTAGGAACAAGTCACGGCTGGTTGTTCAAGGGTATAATCAAGAAGAAGGGATCGATTATGAAGAAACATTTGCACCAGTTGCTAGAATTGAGGCTATTCGAATCTTAATAGCCTTTGCAGCTCATATGGAAATCAAGCTATATCAAATGGACGTGAAAAGTGCATTCCTCAACGGATACCTTAAAGAAGAGGTGTATGTCAAACAACCCCCTGGTTTTGAAAATGGTGATTTTCCAAATCATGTTTTTAAGCTTGACAAAGCACTTTATGGTTTAAAACAAGCTCCAAGAGCTTGGTATGAATGGTTGTTAAGCTTTTTACTTGAAAATGATTTTAGAAGAGGCAAGGTAGACAATACCTTGTTTCTAAAATCTAAGGGGGAACATTTATTGATTGTCCAAATATATGTAGATGACATTATATTTGGTGCAACTCATCATGATTTATGCAATGAATTTTCGAATATGATGAGGAGTGAGTTTGAGATGAGCATGATGGGTGAGCTTAACTTTTTCTTAGGCTTACAAATACAAATCAAGCAAACTCCAAACGGCACCATGATCCATCAACAAAAGTATATCAATGAGCTACTTAAGCGTTTTGGGATGGAGTCGGCCAAACCCATAGACACTCCTATTCCTCCTTCAACCAAGTTGGTTATGGATGATGGGAGTCCCTCAATTGAGGAGAAACTCTATAGGGGCATGATTGGGTTACTCCTATACCTAACCGCTAGTAGACCGGGTATTGTTTTTAGTGTTGGTTTATGTGCCCGTTTTCAGTCTAATCCTAAGGAAACTCTTCTTAAGGCTGTTAAACGGATACTGAGATATTTGAAACATACACCCAATTTAGCTTTATGGTATCCTAGAGGTTGCAATCTTGATCTTGTTGGAAATGCTGACGCTGACTATGCAGGATTCCTAGTTGATAGAAAGAGTACCTCAGGTATGGCTCACTTTCTTGGACCTTGTTTGGTATCTTGGGCTACCAAGAAGCAACATTCAGTTGCCATGTCCACAGCAGAAGCTGAATATGTTGCAGCAGCTTCATGTTGTGCTCAACTGTTGTGGATAAGACAACAGCTTAAGGACTTTTGTGTTGACACTGGATGCATTCCTATTTTTTGTGATAATACTAGCGCTATTAACATTGCCAAAAACCCATGTCAACACAAAAGGACAAAACATATTGACATTCGACATCATTTCTTAAGAGATAATGTGGAAAAAGGCTTTATTTCAATAAATTTTTGCTCCACTGAAAATCAAATTGCTGATATATTCACTAAAGCACTGAGTAGAGACTAATTCGAGAGAAACAGACTGGAATTGGGGTTGGTGAAAACACCCTGAGAATACCTGTTCTCAGAGTTAGACCAAGCTGACAAAAACACCTTATAATACCTGTTCTATCCCCTTGTTTGCAATTCTTGTTATCAAAACAGTGGTCTATGCTTAACGAATATGTGTAGTCTTGTGTGCTACTATGATTATATGTGAAGACTGCTGCCTTGGGAGATGGAGAAAGAGTATTCATGACAGACCTTGGAATGAGAGAAGCATGTTCAAGAACAGGCGGCTCGAACAGGTATGCCTTAATTGTCATTAACGTATGCTACCTGCTTAAATTCAAGGTGTTCCCTAGGTGGCCCTTCATAACGGGTAGGGAGTTTAAAAACCCCCCTTGCGTGCGTCTGTCTTTCACGTCTTACTCTCTCCTCTGTTCTTGCTTTCAAACCCTAGCAAAACCCTCAAAACCCGAAATTCTTCCTTGCAATAATGGCTCCCAAAACTGATTCTTCATCAATCTCTGAGAGTAACAACATAATTATACCCTCGATTCCGGCTCCTCCTCGCCCAATTATCCACACAATATTCGGGTATCTCAATCGGTTAAACCTCAAAAGTATTGGGCTTGAGTTGAATGATATTCCCTACTCCTTCGGTTGGAAATTAGTGGTGTATGTGGGAACAATCTCTTGTCCCATTTCTTCTGAAGCTGTTGCTGGTTCTTCGGGTTTCCAAGACCAATTCTTGGAGAACCCAGAAACCCTCTTTGGGGATTTTGAACCTTGTTCTTCTGCGCTATTCCCAGAAACAACTCAAAGAACAGGGGATGCATTCTTCGATGATCTATTCATGGATCTGAAGGAGGACTCTGGTGAGAAAACAATAGTCCTGTCCAAGGGGATGAATCTGTTCCTCTAGTCTCTCAAACTGGAGAGAAGAGAAAAAGAGTGAAGATGGTGGCTAGGCGCACCAGAACGCCAAGAACACGACCACCACCAAGGTCTCGCCCCTCTCTAACTCCCTCTTCTCCTCCTTCTAAACCTTCTCGCAAATTTGCGAGAATTGCTTTCAGATCGACCCCCAGATCCTCCAAACCTTCTGCTCCAGTTATTGAGGAGATTTCCTCTTCCTCCTCGAGCCTTTCTGGTTCTGATTCCGAGGATCCCTCCTTCAAACAAGGGACCCCCGTGTTCTCAGAATCCTCTGATGAACAAAACCCTTCAAAACCAATCACCACTTCTTCTAAACCTTCAGCCTCAAAAACACCCCTCAAGAGGAAACCGAAAACAACCCCTCTTTCCAAAACTGCATCCCCGGCTCCTCAAATCAAAAAGACCAAATTGTCCACTCCCTCTCCCCTGTCTGAGAAACATGCGCAATTCCTCCGGCGCAATGTTGTAAGGGGGAAGGTAGTGAACATACCCTTCCTTGAGGAACTTGGACTGGGGGTGTTCTTGACCAAAGCTTCGAGCCCAAGGCTGGCTTGAGTTGTTTGCAAACACCCAGCAAGGGTGTTCTGTGCCCGAGTTGGCTAACTTCTATGCCAACTGCTCTGTCACAAATGGGGTGGTGACAAGTGCTGCCAATGAGTGGCATTTGTCCTTCGATGCAGCCAATCTTGGTGACATTCTGGGCATCCCCTCCCGTGGATTTGCTGTGTATGTGAGGGAGGACAAAACTGTCCTAGAGACAGCCAGGCTCCTGGAGATATCCAAGCGGGTCAGCCAGAAACAGAGCCTGAGGACACCCTCCTCTGTAAAAAAGGGTGATCTGATCCCTCTTCACCAACTACTTTTCATGTTCGTCATTAAGAACGTGATTCCAAGGGGTCAAGGGAGAAACTCAGCAGACCTTTTTGATCAGTGCCTGGTCGACTTCTTGGATAGGGAGGAACCCATAAATCTTCCTGCTATCATGATTCGCCACATTGGGCGAATTGCGAACACCACCCGAAACCATGATCTCGGGTATGGGTTCTTGCTGACCAAGGTGTTTGAGCACTTTGGTATTGAGCTTAAACGGAGAGTGCCAGCTCAACTAATTGATGAAATTGGCGTTGACACCCTAATGGGGTGTGACTTTGACGTTGGCCATGGGTCAAGTCACAAACAGGGTCTTCGACCACCTCGACCTCCTGTTTCTGAAAAACCCAGTCCCACCGTTGAAGCTGTTCTTGAGGATAATGCACGCCTCAAAGAAGAGCTTTCTGCTGTAAAGTCTGCTCTTGAAGTAGAGAAGGTCATCTCAGCTAAACGCCACGAAGAACTCCTTGCACTCCTCTCTGATCTCGCTCCCAGTATTCCTCCACTGCAATCAAGACCACACCCTACCCCTTGATTGTATAGATTGTTCTCTCGCTCTCCTCTCCTCCCCTTGTTGTTTTTCTTTGGCATTGCACTTGGCATTGTTCTCTGCGTGCTTACCTGTCGTAACTGTTTTGCAACCACCCGTTACTTTTTTCTTTCAATGCTGTTCTTGCTTTTTAATGATGCCAAAAGGGGGAAGACGAACCATTACTTGACAAATATTGACCCTCTTTCAATTTGGAACACTCGGACCTTAGTGGATAACCAAATCAATCAGCATACATGGTTCTCAAATTTGTTTTTAATATTTGTCAATATGGTCACTTGGTTTGTTATCATCAAAAAGGGAGAATTTGTTGAGTTATTATATTTAGTTTTGATGATGACAAATCCAAGTATAAAAATTTGTCCAAGTAATGTTGCTCCAAACACGATCTCCAAACAGGCCTAACTGGTGTTTGTGATCTTTATTGTATTAACTGGGTTGCTACATGTGAGAACAAGTCTTCAAAACAGGTTTTACTTGGTGATTCTATATTAAGTCAAGAACACCACCTCGACAGTTGATTGTAAGGCATGTTCCTGAACTCTAGTAATGCAAAGAACAACCCCAGTAAATAAGGTGGCCTTGGTGTTCACAGCAACTCTACAAATCTTGGACAAGATGACTGGTTCAAAACAAGAAGTCTTGGGTATATAGATTTTATTTATTTAGACTCTTGTTAATATGCCAATATTGAAAACGTCATTTTAAACACCTCTTGAATCGGTATTTGCGCTAAGTGCTTCAGAACACCAGTTGCAAACAACCCTGCAAATAGGGTGCCTAGGGTGTTTCTGAACTGAAGTGGCCATACCCGGTTATCTTCGAAAATTCATTTCGGTTGGCCAAGATCTCCACAATACTTTCTTTAAATTCCAAGATTGCTATTTTTCTGGAAAGGATATTTCTTGAAAATATTATGGGAGATTTGCGAAAATAGGTTTTGGGAGAATTGCCAAAACTAAAAGATTCCCCTTTGCCTATATTTTCGGATATGATAAAATTTCAAAAGCTGAAGATTTCTGGTTGTCATTTGAATCTTCTTCACGGCTATGGGAAGATAAGGGTTATCTCTTAAGATAACAAATCCCTTATATTTTGGGAAAAATTTATCACTAGCCGTTGGGGAGTATTTCTTGCTTGAAAATCGTTTTCCCTACTTAGCTGATTCTTTCACCTCTCCTTGTTTTTGACCGTTGGATTTTGTGTTTAAAATCTCAGCATTTCACTCCCATTTGCATAGAGGAGAAAAGACAAGAAACATACACAACATACGCAAAAAAGGGAAAATTTCAAAAGTGGTTTTTCTAGTGAGAAGAATTTTTCGAGTTACGCTTGAGAAAAGAAAAACCGAAACAAGTTGTGTTTAAACTGAGCTTTCAAGATATTGGCATACTAGGACCTCATTGTACCTTACATCTGCTTAAATCAGAAGCACCCCCGTAAGGTGTTTTGTAACCCTGATCTTGGATCAGAAAAGTGAGTGAGTGGTCCTCAGTCGTGTGGACTTTGGACGTGTCCAATCTGGTGAGATTTGGACGTGGTGTAACCCTTCTTAGAGAAGAAGGTTACGTGGTTGCAAGTTGTAATAAGGTGTGTTACATTTGTAACGTGTGAAGCCCGTTAGTGAAAGTGGTTAAATCCTACACGAGGTAGGTCGTGGTTTTTCACACCTCAGTTGGGCTAGAGGTGTTTTCCACGTAAAAATTGTGTGTGTGCTTTATTTTCCGCATTTATCTTGGTGATTTTCGCATTTGCAATATTTGAGAACACCCCTGCAAACAAGTCACTAGGGTGTTTGTCATCTGAGAATAACCTCTGTGAGGGTGTTTGTTATTTACAACGCGAAAATCAGACACCATAATTCACCCCCTCTTGTGGTTGTATACTCACAAATTTAACAAATAATATTTAACCCCCAAATTTGGAAAATTTCCTTCATCGTTGTAATTTGTAAATTATAAATAATTTAAAAATAAATTAAAAAACCTTATTAAATTCATGAGAAAGTAAGAAAAGAAGCAAATAGGAGAAAACAAGTACGGAAAAAAATGACAGGCAATATTATGAAAATAATGAAGCAGGATTTCAAATAAAAAAGTGTAATATAACTTATAAAGAGTAGAAATAAAAATTAAAAAAAATCAGTAAACCATATTAGCTGTTAAAAATAAGGAAATCAAAATACGTAATTATACAAAATTTGACCAAAAGGCTTTTACTATATTTTTTATTACATTTTTTATAATTACTAATATTACTGATATTATAAAAAAAGTTGGAGTTGTAAAAAATACTCAGTTCTAACTCTATTCTATTATTATAGTTGGAATTTTTCAATTTACTTCCCGATTTTTCGGTTCCATTACTGACTAAACATTCATAAATTAGGAGATCTCGGACACAAACAAAGAAATAAATTTCAAAAAATATTTTGTTTTCAATCTTTAAAAAATACATAAATTAACTTTCAGCATTAGTTAACTAGCAGTTGGCCGACTTTTCTAAACTAGTTGATTCGAAAACTGAATTTTTTTATCAATTCAATTGACCGACTGTGTTAATGGTTTTAATTTTACTATTCGGAATAACTCTAGTGGATGATGGAGCAATTAGTGCGGCCTGGACATATTGCTTTTTCACTTCTAATTTTGAAACACACTGGTCTAGGCCCGTACTTTACACGGTACATGCTCAAATGGACAATTAATAGATATATTATCGAAATAATAAACGGATAGTTATTGTAGACATAATTTATATTATAATTTAGAGGAGATAATAGAATAACTCAGTGAAAAAGTTAAGTATACAGCAACTTTGTGCATAGCCACAGGGATTAACAATTAAAAACTATATCAGTCCTTATAGGCACATATAATTAATGCCACCAAAAATCACCAAAGTCACCCTGGACTTATTCAAATGTCACCTGAAAATGATAATTAGTTGCATACATTTTAGAGTGATTGAACATGGGACATTTAACTTATTTGTCAATTAGCTTATTTAAGATAACTACCATAATTTTTTGATTACAACCACAGAAATCAATCATGATTTAATTGTTTTTAATGAGAGTGGTTTTAGTGATAACTAATCATATTGAAAATGAGCAACACATTCCATAGTTTTGCACCAAATGACTATTTTTCACCTTAAATATGTAATCACTTTAAAGACGCTTAGAATGTTGGAGTCATATCTATGTACCTATTTTTTGCCACATCTTTAATATAGGGAACTTAAGCATGTATAATTAGTCACATGAATATATATATATATATATATATATATATATATATATATATATAGTATATATATATAATAATATATATTATATGTGTGTGTGTGTGTGTGTGTGTGTGTGTGTGTGTGTGCGTGCACATATGTGTATGTGTGTGTGTGTGTGTGTATATATATATATATATATATATATATATATATATATATATTAATTTGAAACTGTAGTTAATTATACAGACCGAAAAATATGCTCAATTCCTGATCTCTAAGGGGTCGAAGATTTGGTTTTCATGTCAGCTCAATAGCTTCATTGGATGCCTATCAACCTCCGTAAATTACTATTCCCTTTACACACTTTGTAATATAGATATGGTACTCTCTAGTGCTTGGATTTGCACATTGGCTCCTTGAGTGTTTTATATTAGTATAAGCATCTAGAAAGTTGGATATATTATTTGTGTATTATATGTAATGTTAATTTATTTGGTTTTCATGTCAACTCAATAGTTTCATGGGTTTTGATTTAAACATCTTGTGCCCTTTTATTGTTTTGCAAGAGATGGATTGAGTTCAGATTTGTAGGTTGAGATATTTCTTAATTTGAAGTGTTCTGGTGATTTGGAGCATTTTATTTTAAGCGGTGAAAAATTAATTATAATTTTAAGATTTTAATGAAGAGAATTTGATTATTAGATTTGTATGCTTTAAAAGAAAATGAAAATTCTTTCATTTTTTCTCGTGTGTTAAATATATTAGATTTGGGTCGTTTAATTTGAAATGTTAAAAAATTAATTATAATTTTAAGATTTAAATGAAGTAAAGTTAATTATAAGATGTGTATGATATAAAAGAAAAAGAAAAATCATTCATTTATTTCCTTCTGTTAAATAGATTATATCAAATGTGAAAGAAATTTAGCTTCACGAGCCTAATAAAATGAGCGTGTTTTGTTTGTAATTTTTGTATATTTCACATTCAACCCTTGCAATATGTGATACTATGATTGCAATATGTTTCCTTAAATTTTTGAGGGAGCTCATTAGGTGCGGATATATACACTTTGCTTGCTTGCATTATGTTTTAGCTTGACTTTCATTATTGATTGAGTGTGAGTTAAACCTTGATAGAATACATCAGTTCTTGATCCCATCCAATGCATGGATGAATTTTTTAGTGTTTCACTCTAATAGTTATGTATACATAACACGATCAATCATCTAGTAATCCATGTAATACACTAAAAATCTGGAGGATTTTTTAAAAACTCAAAATTCAATGGCTTTTTTAGTAATTATAATTTGGGTTCTTTAAGTGAAAACTTCTAAAATATAAACATATTCTATAATAATAATAATAACTTTTATGTCAATTATAATCTCTTAATCTCTCTTTGATAATTAGATGATCATAGTAGTCCGAGAGTCATATAGCTTATTAGGATAAAATCAATAACATAATAGTGCAAAAGACATCATATTGTATTTAATATCTATCATATTTTCATATTCATTTTTATATCTATCTTTGAAGACAAAGATAACAACGACGACAACAACAACAACAATAATAGTGATAATGCAAATAATCATGGAAATCATATTTATATGTCTATTATCTCTAATAATACATACTCATATTTATGTTTGTATTAAAAAAGACAAAATAATAACAATCATGCAAATCAAAAATATTTATTATTTCTTAACAATTGTGTATATTATATTATTTGTTAATAATAAGGTGTCACATAAGTAAATGCAAAGAGGCCGACATGTGTTTGAGATCAAATGGTAAATTGTTTTATTTTAATGTATTTATGCAAACATATATTGTAATATGTTAGTTTTTAATTAATAAAAACTTGTTGTGATAAATAATATCTAATATTAGCATGAATCTTGATGAAAAATTAATTGGAACACATGAAGTACTGCAAACGTCCAATTTCATTTGACTGCCAAATGAAAAATTAATTGGAAAACATATATTGTAATATGTTAAAGACATTCACGTATCCTTAGAATCCTCTGCTGCTAACCAAAAACATATCTCTAGAATCCTCACCTGCCCTCTCTTTATTTCAATCATCTTCTCTCAGACTCTTGACTTCAGTCCTCTCTGCCCCTCTCTTCCGCCGACTGTGTTTCAATCTCCCGATGGTTCAATCGTCGGTTGTTCAATCTTCGCTAAGTCTCTCTGCCGCCATCTCCCTCTTTGTTTATTTCAATCCTCACTTTCTCTCTATTCAACCATCTCCCTCTGTCTTTCATCATCCTTATTCAGTTGGTTTAGGGTTTAGTTGTAACGATTTGCTAATCAGTTTTCTCATGCATTCATTTTGTAACCAGATCTGGCAAGAAAGGTTGAGTTCAGCTGGGTTCAAGCCCTTCGTCTGAAGGTTTTCGGAGTTCAAATTTAGGGAACTGGTTTGATTTTCTGTCTCATCTTGTGGTTGCATGATTGTGTTTTGAATTAAACCTCTCATCCCTTGTTATTTTTCTTTAATTGCAAGAGGTGGATTGAGTTCAGATCTGTGATTTGGGACATCGATTTTTGTTGAATTGTTCTCTTTAATTGCAATCAATAGGTTTCATTCAGATCTGGGATCTGGGATCTTTTTTTAATTGAATTTTTCTGCAATTCAATTCCTTTATCAGAAAGCGTCTTGAGTTCAAATTCTAGGGATTGGCTTGATTTTCTGGCTCCTCTTGTGTTTGAATGAATGGGGTTTGATTTAAACATCACGTGCCCTTTATTTTTCTTTAATAGTACGAGGTGGGTTGAGTCCAGATCTGTGATGTGTACTTTGTTTTTGTTGAATTGTTCTCTTTAATTGCAAGCACAGGGTTGAGTTGAGATCTGTGAATTGGGATTTATTTTTGTTGAAAATTTCTACCTATTCGAGCCCTTCATCAGAAGCATATTGATTTCAAATTATGGAAATTGGCTTTATGCTCTGGCCCCTCTTGTATTTGTAATTCATTTTGATTTAAACATGGTGTGTCCTTTAATCTTTCTTTAATTGTATAAATAGGCTTTGAACTGTATGCATATTGGGTAATGGAAGACAGAAGGTAAGAAGGTAAGTAGCTAGCACCTTGAAATATTTGGTGGAAATTTGCGAGTAATTGGTTGAACTTCCGACTTGCAACAGAACGAAATCTATTGTAAGTGGTCATGGAAGTATCGGAATCTAAATGCTCACCTACATTCTGATTGAGTTAATTGCGTTGGAAAACATCGATATTAAGTTGTAACCGTTGAATAATAATAGCCCATATTTGATTGAAATTAATACCTTCGGATTTGAATGACAGCGACCTTCAAGGCTTCAACGGTAGAAGACGTCTTTGCGTGAACTGAGAATGGAGGCAGTGGAGAAGTTTGAGTTACTGCACTATAGAGGTAAGGATCCAACCGTTCAATGATGGGTTGTTTACGCCACAGAAGTGTGGGAGACTGGAAAGTGTTTTGAAAATGTAGGGTGATTTAATCCCAATTGCATTATTAAAAATATGAGGTGGTTGAATCCCACTCAAAGACGTTAGCTATAATTTAGGGGAGTGCAGTAGTTGTAGTCGTGGTTCCATCCCCCTATAGTTGACGATGTGGTGGTTGTAGTGTGATTAAAACTGTTCATTTGAGGGCAGCTTTGTCTCACAAAGTTAGAGATACGTGGATCATGAGATATATCAAGCATTTTTAATTTTTAAATCGTTAGGAATGTTTATTTCTGGCGGGAGTACACCATATGCTAGCATTTTCTATTTCCTCAAATCTGAACAGCTCACACATTTTAGCATTTTTAGTATAAAGATTTATTAACTTTAATAATTATATGATAATGCGTTTTTGTATTATTCACTTGCTTTTGCAAGTGAACTTTTTATTCCTTATAATAAATAAAAATTATATTAATTTTTATAGTTCAAGTTCCTTTTTTTAAATGAACTATGCCAATTACTTTATTTGGAATTTATTTTTCTTAATTTCCATGCCTTTTTTTTCCGTAAGAACACTATCAAATGTTATTTGAAATATATTTCCTACTTCTCTTTTTTTTCCTTAGTTTGTACCTATTTTGATAATAATTTTTCTATTTTTTGCCTTAGATGTTTACAATTTTTGTAACCATGAAGGATATTTTTATAGTTTTAATGTTAAACATTATTTTGTGAAAAAGTAAACGAGTAAAAATTAATGTAAATATGTCAGAATAAAAAAAAATTAACGTACAATAATTCGAAAGTCTAGATGTAAAACCATCGAACTCTAACGATTGTTTTTTTAAAAGAATCCGTATTTTTCTTTGTTTTTTCCCCTTACTTTTAGCTTGAAATGACCACTCATTCAACCGGCCATGATAGCCCCCACCCTCCCTCTCTCTAGATCTCTCTAAACTACTGGCGGGCGCTATTTTTGTTGTGCTTTTCTTTATATTATTCTCTGTGCTCCCTTCTTTGAACAAATTAAGTCTTAACATGGTAAACTTTCCCAAACTAGATTTCTAATCCGGGAAGGTTCTAACTAAGATTCCCTTTTCTGATTTTCTCGAAAAAAAGGAAAAATAAAACATGCAAAAGTGGGCACACTAGTTTCTGACAGCAATATTGTATCTGATCCCTGAAAAAACGTTTCAGGTGCTTTGTCTCAAGGGAGAAGAGGAGTCACACTAGTTTCTCAAGTTGCTTTAGTGGGAACAGCTGTCCTCGGAGCAGATCTTTTTTATTAATCCCTTGTTGTATATGATTAATTAAGGCAAAAATCCTCTTATGAAATGCTTATTGGCTAGTTGGCCAACTTATCAGGAACTGATTCCACAGGTCCCAATTAATAATTTGGTTTTGTTCCCAGCACTCAAAAAATAATTTAGTTTTAATCCACTCGTATAAGAACAATTATGTTCTTATTTCATAGGTTCATCTTACGTCATCCAATACTGTTTTTTTTTTTTTTATCGCAAATGACCTCTTACCTTAATTATCAATATTATGGCAAGTGTATAATATTAAGGCCAAGTATGTACATATATATATATATATATATATATATCTATATATTATATGTGTGTGTGTTGTGTGCGCGCGCGCATTTATGTATGTATATATACACATACATATACATATATATATAATATATATATATATATAATATATTATATATATATATATGTTGTATGTATGTATTGTATGTATCTGTTATATATGTATATCTGCAGATATATATATATATATATATATATATATTATATATATATATATATTATATATATATATATATATATATATATATATATATATATATATATATCTGTGTGTGTGCATGTCCGTGTCTATCTCTGTTCTGTGTATATATATATATATGTGTGTGTGTGTGTGGTGTGCGTGTGTGTTGTGTGCCGCAGCGCATCATATATATATATATATATATATATATATATATCTATATATATATTATATATTATATATATATATATATATTATATATATATATATATTATATGATACATGCATGTATATATAGTATGTATGTATGTATGATGTAGTTATGTATGTATGTATGTATATATATTATATATATATATATATATATATATCTATATATATATATATATATAGATATATATATATATATATATATATACATATATATATATATATATATATATATATATGATGTCATTGATATGTTAATTTTATAATTGTGAAAATTTTGGTTAAGCAAGAAACTTTACTCAATTGATAAGTAGTAACACCCTTCCATGATTCAATTATACTATTTTTTCAATTTAATACATGATAATATAATTTTTAAATCAAAATAAGACCCTTGAGAAGTGTATTATAGTAAGATATGGCATCATTTATTCATTTTGCATAAGAATTTGGGGTTTACAAGTCTATTGACACTAGCAGATGGGCATCATGCTTTTGCTGAGTTATGCAAGAAAAAGAAGAGAATTTAGTTCCGAATGTTGCATAATGTGTATTGTGCACCAGCAACTGATTAAGGTTGCTCGTGCATCCTTCTATTGGGAGTTTAGGACGTTGTTGACTTTGGTATCAAACGCCAAGAAATTAAGAGTAGATTTCACATCAGTTAGTGGGTGTTTGGTCTTGATGTTGAAACTGCTTTTAGCACTTTAAAATAGAAATTGGGCCATACACCCATTTTTTCAAAAGTGAGAAATGAATTTTGAAAAATGATTTTATTAAGAAGAGTCCCTAGAAGCAGAAGCACCAAATTGGTGCTTTTGTTTTTGTGCCTCACTAATGGGTGCGGTACATTAAGTGTTTATTTTATGTTTTTGATCATTAGACCCTTATGAACACAACTAATTCCTTCCTACCTTCTACATAATGGCTCGTCGAATTTGCTTTCTTAGAATTTCTCTCTCCTCTCCTCTCCGCCCCAATCTCCATTTGAGCTTCTCTCTCCTTAAAGGCTTCCAACGCTTCTCAATTGAAATTACTTATTGCAAATTCAGTCTATGCCTCACAGCATTGCTATTCTAGCATGAATATAATTATGGAATAGGAGATGCTAGTGTTGTACATTTTTTTTACCCAGATTTAATATAAAACTGTTTGTAGCATCCCCCCAAAAAAGAGAAGTGAAAAAATTGACAGAGAATCCCACTCAATCTATGCTTCATATACGATCAGCAAGCAAATACGAAAAGAATAAAAAGAATAATGATTATAGAATAACCAACTTTTATATGGTGTTTCTGGTAAACTATAACCTACTTATTGATTTCTCTCTCCTCTCTTCTTTATTTCTTGTGTTCAATGTATGTCTCTCTCTTTTTTTTCCACCGACGGGCTCATGAGATCATAGTTTTCTATACATTGAAGTATGAAATTAGAATTCAGATGTGGCACAATGGCGTCAGCTAGCAAGGAGTTAGAGGACCTATCAATAATAATATTCGCCAGTTGCTTCCGTAGATAAGCCACAGAGGGGAAAAATGAAAAGGAAGGGGAGGTCATACATAATGAAATGCAAACCGTTTTCACAAAAGTAAGACCAAACATTTTAAATTTCTAGAACTACTTCCATTAGAAGTTTGGTGAAACGCTTATGAATGTATGTAAAAACAGTTTTTGGAAAAAATGCTTTTAATAAGTAGAAATATTTTTGTAAAAGTTTAGCCAAACAGCTTCTTAGGTTGTTGGCCAAGTATTGCCATATCGATATTGAATGAAAATTCGTGATTTGTGTTTTGGTTGTTGTGAATATTGATTAATGATGCTTACACAACAGAAAACATATTTGAACGTACAAGCCGTTGGAATTATAGAAATACTATTTAATGGTGCAATGCAAGTGCAGTAAATATTGTATAACAATCTTGTGTTTTGTTAAGACATGAGAGTAATCTTTCTTATAAGATCTCCTCTACATATAATCTTGTTCTTTGTATTTTTTAGTAATTTCTAAAGTGACATGTTTTTAACTAGGGAAAACTACCGGTAGGTGTTGAAAGATTTTATAATTACGTAGAGGTGTTGTTGTAACTTGGCAATGTTTCTTTTGGGGGATAGGTTGCAGTCATTGCTTTTGAGGGGGCAAGTAATTATCTTGGGCTGCCCTTACTGAAAAGAGAGCTTATGAAGACGCTGAAGAAAGAAATAGAAGGAATTGTTGGTGCCTTATCTTCATTCTTTCTGAGAAGCAGTAGCTGGGCGACTACACCCAAGCAAGACGAACAGGGAAAGCATGGAAGAACAGGACATGAATGAAGCCAGGAGAAGCTAAGGATGTCTGAGCATCGACAATCAGGTAAGTATGGTGTGGATCTGAGTTGATGATTTTGTTTGGTAGTATCTATTGCACAAGACAGAAGCAGTTGTTGATTTAGAGAAGTGGGAATTTGATTTGGTTGTAGGTGGGTGTGAATGTGGTAGGTGTAACCCCTATTGTGTTCATAATGGGGGCCAGAAGAAGTTAATTTTGCATAAAGTAAAGGTATAAGATGAGGGGGTTAAAGTGATTTGTGGGTTGTGTTAATCGTTGTAATTAGGTGTTGCAAGAGATGATTTGAGGAAATAGATACTTGAATTTTCCGTGGTAGGTATAGTGATATTAGTTATGCAACTGGTAAAACCTCCACCATAGTGGTGGACGATGTAATCGTATGACGTACAAGACATAATAACATGGGTAATATAGTTAACCCTAAACACAGGGGGAGATATTCTGGGATATATATAACTGTAATGTGGGTTGGCTATGGGGAGTTTGGTTTGGGGTAGCCAAATAGTGAGGGAGTTATGTATAGGACAACTGTGGACGTCTAAATAGGGATGGTTGGTGTCAGTGGGTAATGTGAAATGTGGTAACTGACGTGTGTGGTGTTTGTGTTGTAGGTGTGAAGTGATGGCCGTTGTATTTGAGAGTAGGTGACGGCCGACGTCGATGATGGAGGGTAGAGAAGTTGATAATGGAGGGTTTGCAGAGAAGGAAATCGCAGTGTATGTAAGTTGGGGAGGGCTATTGCATGACGGGGTGAATGACGTGATGACTTACGTGGGTGGGAGTACTAGATGTGTGTAGTTGTCTGAAGGTATACGAGTTGGCGATGTGTGGAAGGTGTTGGAGGCAGCTGTGGGGGCAGGTTTAATGAGGGAACAGTTTGGTATAACTTGAAGTATGAACGGACGCTGATGTTACCATTTGCAAATGATGGTGATGTTGTCAACCTATTACGTGGCAACGATGATCATGCATATATGTACATTGCCGAGACAGAGGGACCTCGAGCTCATCATGCATTTGTTAGTGACCAACAACCACAGGGTGATTGTGACGCTGGTGTGCGCGCTGGGGTTCCGATGGGGAGGGCAGCCAGTGTGAGGAAGGAGTTGACCTGAAATGGGGAAGGAGAAGTGTGTTCGGCAAAAATGTTAAGGTAATCTACAATATATATGCATTTGGCGGTTGTTGTCAAATTGTAATGTGTTACGCTGGTCCTGTTGTATGGTGTCTGACAGTTGTGTTTTGGTTGTCGAATATGTGCAAGCCTATGGGGGTTGACGAAGTACTGCATACGTCGGACGAATCCGTTCTGTGGCTGAGAGGGGGGAATGAAATGATGAATGAAGAATGTACTGATATAGAAGCAGGATCTGATTCTGATGATGATGGCAGTGGGGTGGTATGGGCTCGATCTGGAGTCGACGTAGAGGATTACCTGAGGAGGAGGAAAATTTGGAAGAATGTGATTAAAGGGGTGGGCCAAATATTTTCATCTGTGAAAGCTTTTAGGTATACAATTTAGAAGTATGCAATTGCAAATAAATTTGATTATTACTATATCAGTAACTGCCGGCAACGTATTACTGTGAGGTGTACTGCAGAAGGATGTGAGTTTTACATTTGTGTTAGGGGTCACCTAAAAATGGACGGAATGATTGTGAAGGATTTTAAAGGAGAGCATTTCCACACAGCAGGTGAGCAATGTCAGATGGGGAGATGGGGTAGACGAATGATGAGGGCGAAGCTCCTTTCTTGCCTTATTAATAGGAAGGTGTGATTGTCCATGGACTACTCACCAACGGAGATTATGAAGGACTTGGAGTTGGAGTTAGGATTGCGGATGACATACATGCACGTGTGGCGGCCAAGAGAGTACGTGCAGTTATTAGTGATGGGAAGGCCAGAAGACCACTACAAGCTGTTACCTTGAATGGGTGCTGCCATTGAAAGGGTAAATCCCGACTTGAGAGCATTTGTGGAGTTGAAAGGTTCGAGGTTCAAGCATTTGTTTGTTGTGTACGGAGCCTACCTGAATGGATTCATATTAGAGCGTCGGAAGATGTTGTTTGTGGATGAGTCACATCTGACTGGGCCATATAAGGGGACATTGCTGGGAGCAGTGGCATTAGATGCGGACAACCACCTACTTGATGTTGCCTATGCAGTTGTGGCAGGGGAGAACAACGATGATTGGTTGTGGTTCTTGACTATCTTGTAGGGGTGCCTGGGAGGGCTGAAGCCAGTAATAATGTCGGATAGACATAAATCGATTGTGTATGCAGTACTGAGGGTGTTTGGGTGGAGAATCATTGTTACTACAGCATACATATGAGGGAGAACTTTGTGGCTTACGCTGGAAAGCTGGGGATAAGGCAGGATGCATTGAAGGATCTTGTGATGGAAATGTTCAATCGGGTGGCATATGCGGCTACAGCGGCTGAGTATGGGCAGGCATTGGAGGAGCTACGACACTACAAACGTGAGCTGGCATACTGGGTAGAGGACGATGAACCAGAGCGTTGGGCGCAATCAAAATTCATGAAGGATAGGTGGGGGAAACTAAACAACAACCCCATAGAGAGTTGGAATAATTGGATGCGTGCATTGAGGCAGATGTCAATCCCTTGCCTAATAAGTGGGCATCTTCAAAAGCTTGGAAAGAAGATAGACATACGAAGGGTTGAGGTTGGGCAATGGAAGAATGGTGTCGGTGAGAAGATAGAGAACAAATTAAGGAACACGCTGGAGAAGATTGGCTCGGTAATTCAGGTGGAGATGTATAGTCGTAGCTTGGGGGAGT